>BMAU01018592.1:687500-715000 GCA_019973935.1 Trichonephila clavipes | reverse complement strand
CAAATTGTCAAGCGTTTGTGGCTTATCCGCATGGACCAATGACTTTACATAGCCTCACAGAAAACAGTCTAGCGGTGTTAAATCACAAGATCTTGCAGGCCAATTCACTGGTCCAAAACGTGAAATTAGGCGGTCACCAAACGTGTCTTTCAATAAATCGATTGGGGCACGAGCTGTGTGACATGTTACGCCGTCTTGTTGGAACCACAGCTTCTGGACATCATGATTGTTCAATTCAGGAATGAAAAAGTTAGTAATCATGGCTCTATACCGATCACCATTGACTGTAACGTTGTGGGCTTCATCGTTTTTGAAGAAGTACGGACCAATGATTCCACCAGCCCATAAAGCGCACCAAACAGTCAGTTTCCAAATGCGGCAGTTTTGTTTGTTGACGTAGCCATTCAACCAGAAGTGCGCTTCATCGCTAAACAAAATTCGCTTATGAAAATCGGGAACAACGGCAATTTCGTTTTCTGCCCATTCGACGAATCTAATAGTGTTGTTCAGGCGTGAGTCTATTCATGATAAATTGCCAAACCAAACTGAGGATAAATCACTTGACAGCAGTTAAATCGGTCGCCATCTTGGAAAGTAATGCCAACTTAAACTTCTATACCTTGAAAAAAAACACTCTTTATATGCATGATTTTAATTTATTTTAATT
Organism: Trichonephila clavipes; assembly: GCA_019973935.1. Classification (NCBI taxonomy): domain Eukaryota; kingdom Metazoa; phylum Arthropoda; class Arachnida; order Araneae; family Nephilidae; genus Trichonephila; species Trichonephila clavipes. Next base: position 714,333 of record BMAU01018592.1, on the reverse strand, counting down.
GCTTAATTTTTTAAAAAACTCTATCCTAAACATAAGGGTTTCCTGTTTTACTATTTATATGTATAACATATTTAATTAGCATAATTTCTGTACATATGTAAAATAAAATATAATTTACAGCATTATATATAACTGAATAGAAATTACTTATTACCCTTTTATGAGCTTATTTAAGTGCAATCGCCTACACAGTCTTAACGAATGTGAAAATTGCATATAATTGTTTTTCTTATATATTTTATCTTAATATCTACGTCATAAAATGTCTTTTGACGTTAAAAAATGTGAGGCAAAGAGTTCTTGATAAAAACTCAAAGCCAAAGATTCAAAAGAAAAAAACATAGGTAGGTAAATAAATTGATTTAAATGATAAAAATGTTATAATTGAAAGTGTGGAAATACTTCGAAAATTATGAAAATATATATAAAAAAGATGAATTGTATATATATATATATATATATATATTACATTTTCAATTTTATGTATTGATTTAAATAATAGTTTAACTTAGAATGTGGAACTGACGAATTGTAAAAGATAATTGGTTTTGAAAATAGGTACGAATATAAAACTTTTCATAAAATGTTTTTCCATTTAATTTTCTCTTTTTTGCTTAGTTAATTAAAAAATATTCTTGAATAGAATAAATGTAAACAAATATATACAACAACTTCACGAAAGTAAGTTTCGTTATTAAGACAAGGTAGTTCAGCGGATGAAACAAACAATAGTCATAAATAGCAATAATTATTGCTGGTTAAACAAAGGAGGGTAAAATGATGGATGGAAGAATGACGCATGCAGATAGTCCAAAATTGCATAGCCAACTGGTAGTGCGAGTAATTCAGCGTTTTTCAAATTCAGGGGCGCGCCACAGTAGAGGGACGTGAAGACCCTACATAGAGCACGATTATATCGAAAAGACGAAAATAAAAGAGTATTTAAAAATATTATTAATTTACTGAAAGAGAGAGAGAAAGCAGAACACAAAATACACTACTGGTCCCCGTAAATGCAACACCAAAAAAAAAGACAAGAGATAGCATAACAAAATTTATTTTGTAGATAACATGTTGACCAAGTATCAAATGATTAAACTCATAGACTTCTGTGAAGTCTGGTTCCTGCCAGAATCAGTAGCCAAAGTAGCCGCCATTGTTGAAGCTCACCGCTGCCACACGCCTCGCCATTGATTCAAAGAGACTTTGGATATGGTCTTGGGGTACAGGAGACCAAAAGCAGCTTCCACACGTTGCCAAAGTTGATCTGGTGTGGAAATTGGGGGTGTAATCTGGTTCAATCGTGGAGAAACCATGGGCCACATGTTTCCTATCAGCGAAAGATCTGTAGAGCGAGCCGGCCTGGGAAGCAATTCAATCTGGTAATTGACGAAGAAACTTTAGGCAATGCATGGCACGTGTGGTCGCACATTATCCTGTTGAAATATGGCTGTGGCCAAGCCCTGAAGGTAAGGAAGGACAACTGGCTCCAACACCTCGGAGATGTAGAGCTGGCTGTTTAAAGTACCGGCAATGCGTACTAGAGGAGTGCGAGACCGATATCGAATACATCCTCATACCATAATACCCAGTGCAGGACCAGTGTGGTGGTGCACAATGCAGCTGTTCAGCATTCTCTCTCCACGGTGTCTCCAGACTCGAATCCAACCATCGTGGTGTTGCAGACAGATGCGTGACTCGTCAATAAAAACAACTTTATTCCATTCTGCCACCCACATTCTTCTTTCATCGCACCATTGGCGGCGGAGATGTCTGTGGTTCTGCGTCAAGGGTAGACCAAGCAATGGAAGTCTTGTGAGCAGACCACTCAGCTGTAAACGGCGTCAAATGGTACGCGCAGACACTGAATAATGCGTTACAGATTCAATGTGCTGTGCTACGGTTCGTGAAGTGACTGAGAGATCCGTCACTGTCATGCGCAGAAATTGCCTGTCCTCATGTGAAGTGGTGCACTGAGGAGGATGCGATCGACCATGTCGGTCCGTCGTATCCTCCTGCATCCAACGGTCACATATTCGCATTATAATCGTTTGGTTTCGTCCAACACGACTACCGATTTTCTTGAAAGATAATCTATAATTTTGATAGGTCACTATCCTTCCTCTGTCGAACTCGGATACTTCATCAAAAGCTGATCGCTGTTTTCTACGAGACATAACTGATCGTTCTTTGAAAAACCACAAGAAAAACAGAATTGCCGAACTTGAAATAGCCGAAATCTTTAAACCTTCAATAGTGCTTTGAAGTGGAGCCTCAGGCGCGTGTGATGTGTGTCTGCATTGAAATTCTAATCATTTGCATATCATACCTCCGCTAATGCATGTTGTAAATTTCATGTTATTTCCATGCTTCCTTCAGAGTGTTGCATTTATAGTGGCCAGCAGTGTACATTCTGACATGATAAAAAATAAAATACACATCTATACTGGTGCAAAATACTGATAAATATATCAATACTGAAGAATGTATTTGATAATTAATTTAACAATACTAAGTTAAGAATAAGCTTAATATTTAAAAGTGACTTCATCAACTTGCCATACATAAAATTATATACAAAATTTAATACTTATCTTGATAATGTGTACCGTTTATAATTAAAGTCGTGTTGCTTTACACCAAAGTATATTATTTTCTCTTTCAATGCATTGTTATTGTATGGGAGGGGGAGGCGATGAAAATTATGATGGAAAATTGGGCTGCAAATATTGAAAGTTTGAGAACCATTATTGTAACTGGTAGGCCACATACGGCAATACCCCACCACTTGCAATATCCGGATACGTACAGCATATGAAGCAATAACTGCAACAAGGAACTCATTTGAAGACTGGAAGCATTGAAAAGGCAAAATTCTTGAAAGTGAGGCAACATTAAATACTTGTGAAATAATTCTTAATGTTTCCAACCTGGAATCATTGTTCCCCAACAAAAATTCCACAACTACTTTCTTACCACCCAAGGTACTTAACCATCTCCCCCGTCTTTTTATTATGGCAGAGTTAGGCTCAAAGTGTCCTCCTCTGTTTTATTTCTATAATATACGAAGATGCGTTTAGAACTGTAATAAAGTTTACCATCACGTATCCCAGCAAATTGGCATTGCAATGAATTCGGTGATCAATCTATTAAATCTTTAAGCAGATGACCATCACATCCGTATATGAATTGGAGAGGGTCAGAATCTTAACCATGCTTTGTTTTATTAAGCCTTACAGTAATTAATCGAGAAATAATGGTATGAGCTGTTATCCCTTACAATACTATTTAAAATCCAATTACGTGAAACTAGCTGCCAATAAGTCTAGGACCATTTTCCAACAAGATAATGCTAGGCACTATAGTATTCGCACATACCCCTGAACCATTCATCAATGCAACATATGTCACCAGACCCTCCGCCAGGTGAAATTAAATGATATATATATACATATAGTAGATGCCTAAATTCACGCACACCAAAATGGCGCTGATTTGAAGCAACATCTGATGATTACTTGGTAGAATGTATCATAAAATGAGATAATGAATCACTGCTTACATGGACGTATCAAACTTTGCATTTCCGCCAGGGTGGTCTCATCAACTACTGATATTAACTTCCGATGTACAGTTACTAACCAATGATCTATTTTTATCGTTTTAATTTTTTTAATCATTTCATTATCTGTGTAGCAGCTGTAGAGATGTTTAATTTTAGTAAAACTGTAATTTCTCTCTCTCTCTCTTTTTATGAAAACTTTTTTTTCTGAATGATGTTATTATTATTTAATATTTCTTTTTACGATTTAAGCATTATGCATAACATAATATAGAGAATAGAGAATAACTCTCTTTCTGTGTGACCAACCCGCAGAAAATGTCTAAAAGCAGTCTTGAATTTTAAAAACAATTGGGGATCGTAAAATTTGAGTCTTAAAAGATATTCGGTAGGCCCTATACTGACAATGTTAAATGGAGCCATTTTAGGAACCAGTTTCTTCGAAACTGTTAAATATAGAAACTTCAAATTTTGTCTTTATATTAATTAGGATTTTTTATTGAAATACAGTTAAATATATTGTTTACTTTTTTCAAAAAAATTCATCGTAAAAGTATCACTTTGAAATTTTTGAAAATTGTCATATTTTTTACGATAACTGCTTTTCCGCAAAATATTTTGGGAAAATCTCCAAAAAATAGCCTTATTATATAGAGTTACATATTATTTATGTGCAGTAAAAATTGCATGAGCACTCATTCTGTAGATTCTGAGAAAACGGTACACGTGGTTTGAAAACAAACATTTTGAGATAATTGCATTTTTAGTGTAAAAAAAAACACTTGCTCAAAAATTTTGAATTACAACATGTATTTTCCCTATTTTATTAAATATTAGTTTATTCTCTATTACTTTTAAGGCTTTTAAGTTTTTTATTTTACTTAGATTTCTCATAAAATACATATATAGCATTTTTCACTTTTAAGCTATGGAGGTATTTTGTAGCGCTTGATTACTTTACTCAAATTCTGTATCAATTTTTGAGGAATTTTCAGTTCTGATACATTACTTTCATCACATTTGACTATAAAGCATCATAAATACCATGTGAAAATGTGTCAATACATGAAAATATGGCTTTGGCAATACATGATTATACACTATTTCGAAAAGTTTCATTAGTGTTTTATATATTCACCTGTTAACACAATTTTTTACAGCAGCAGAATTAAATTTTTTCTTTAAATATTTGGTAAATGGTATTCAAAACAACAAGAAATCTGTTTTTATGTTTTTGAACGTGAAATTTATGTATATTTATATATGTAACAAGCTATGTGCAACGAAAAAAGGCATTGCATTTTTAGATATTTATATACCTTTTACTAAGAAACTATTGAACACCAAATCTTAAAGATTTGTATAAATACACAATATATATGAAATACATAGTAAAACCAGTTTATGCATACAGTATATGTATAGAAAAAGGAATACACAATTTATTAAAAATTGTCATTTTCTGTGTTACGACATCTGTTCATTAGTGAAAAATTTTTGAGAAATATTTTTAAAATTTTACATAAAGAATAAAAACACACAATACATATGAAATATATAGTAAAAATTTCCAGTTCATGCATACGGTAGATTTATAGAAAAAAAGAATACACAATTTAATAAAAATTGTCATTTTCTGTGTTACGACATGTGTTCATTAGTGAAAAATGTCAGAGAAATATTTAAAAAATTTACATAAAGAACAAAAACACACAACAATGTATATGAAATATATAGTAAAAATCTCCAGTTCATGTATACAGTAGATTTATAGAAAAAAGAACAGACTATTTAAGAAATATATTAATTAGAAAACACAGTAGCTTTTGTATAAACTTTTACCTCATCAAAAAGATCCTGCCCTGTAGCCGGTTTTTACCTTATTTTTCTTAATATTATCTTCTTCTTTCTTTCTTTTTCTTCTTTTATCTTTTCTAATTTTCTTTGAGCGTCCAGAAAAAGCATAAATTGCTTTCATTAGTCTTTCCCTATCGAGAAGTTTCATGGCACTTACTGAATATTCCCCAGGTTCTACGCCCATTTTTTGAAGCATTTTTAATTTCGATACATTACCATCATTGAAGGAACAAACAGCATCATAAACACCAAGTGAAAGTGTTTCAATCTGTACAAATGTTGCTTTGGGAACACGTGACCAAATGACATTATGAAAACTTTCATTCGGGTTTTGTGTTTTTCCATGCAAACATTTTTCAACAGATCAGGATGGGAAAGATCTCCAGATATAGGACGCATTGCTTCAACAACAGCGACTGGAAGACTGTTTTTATGTTTGTAAGACTTAACTAATGCTTCAGCCTGTTCAAATCCACACCATGAATCTTCCCCGGTGGGACAAAAACCATGTTGAGGATATTCATCAGTTGATAACTTATACAGAAAAATGGCCCAGATAGCTTGCCGCATATTCTGAACACTGCTGTGATTTCTCCGAATAGCTGATCCATAGTATGGCTGCAAGTTATCAATTTCATGTTCAGTCAAACAATTTTTCCCACTTAAACACTTACCGTCTGACAAGATTTGCCCTTTCAATTGGGCTTTTAATCGGCGTAATTTTGTTCCCATGCACTTCATTACATGGGAAATACACTCAAATTTTTCAATGGATTCAATTTTTCAATTGGATATTAATTTCCATAAATGTTTTCTTTTTTACTGCATCAAATGCTTTGTAATCCCCATCTCCTAAGTACGCAATGTATCGGGCATCATGTAAAGATAATGACCGTTGAAAAATTTTAGACGCACATTGGATTTCCATCGCTCCACTAGATCCAACGCAGTTCCTTTTACAATCCTTTTCATGAAAAGGCAAGTTTCTACAAGTACAATATTTCGAAAGAATATCAACATCTATCACCTTACCTGTATCAATGCTGGTCACAGTAACTATACCATTCAAGGATGTCTAACCACGCTTCTGTCATGTCCCATCTACAGCTACCACTATATTTTTGATACCTTCATTTTCACAAACAGCTTCATTCACAGCATTTTGAATTGAATCCTCGTAAACAAGTTTGGCAGCATTTAAAATTCACTTACCGTAAGGAGAAAACCTTCAAGATGGTTGTGGAATATTCATTATGCCGCAGAACATTCTCCCTGCTTCAGCACCTTTTCCAATTGAACGCATAGCATACACAAACCTGGTATTTGTTGCAGCAATTTATGTTCCCTCATGAAAGTTTGAAGAAGAGAATTCTACACGATATATATGGGCAAGCAAAACATTTCAGGACAAACGTAAAAACCAGTCCAGACTTACCTTTTAAAACTTGCATATCTAAACTACTGTTGCACATTTTACAGTGAACTTCATTCTTGAAAACAAAAGCAAGAATATTCAAATTCATGATTGCATTTATAATACCTACGCTATCACCAAAAGAAGAAAAACTCTCATTTAAATTGGGAATTTTCTTTTCTTTTGCACATGACTGCTTTGATTCATGTGCATGTTCAGCTTGAGCATTTAATTTACTATCAGTGGTACTTACTTTACTATTAATAATATTCTTACGTCGATAATACTTACCTTTGCGTTTCTTGAAAACCTTTTGAGATCTTGGCATTTCAAAGTTTCAGAAATTTTAAGTATCCATAAACGATAAGCGCTCAATCAAAACGTGTTCGAAAGCGCCAAAATATGTAAACAACCGTAACAGTTACACTTGCAATTATTCTACAGTTAATTTCGTGGGAATAAATAAAACAGATAATGGCTTTGCAAGAGCATCCCGGTTTTAAAAGGCCAATATATTTACATTTCTATCTGTCAAAGTAGGCTTGGTAAATCAGTTGATTATTTTTTTAAAAAACATTTTAAAATACTTCTAATTCATAAATCGGCTAGTATGTTATATCATTGGAAAGGGCTTAATTTGGAGATTTGAAAAATATTAAAAACTCAAAATCGATTTCTCGAAGGTGTTTACCATACTGACTGCTCTTAAGATGAATTGTTATCGTACTATATAGTGCACATAGTTTTATATTTATGACAATGCAAAGGAAGATAGAAAAATGAACTATATTTTAAAACTTCTCAGTATCACTTTAATTTTGTTGTATTATTTAAAACATGGTTTACATATTTTTAATCCTTTCCAATTTTCAGTTAAGCTAATTTATTTTTCTGTAGGCTTCTAGCGAATAAGTAATGTAGTAAGATAAACTGCAACCTTTAGTTTCTTATAAAAATGATTAATTTCGGAATCAGTCCCAGGATTGTATTAAGTTAAACTTAGGATTAGTTCAACATATTTACTCTATAAATAATGAGGTTACTGAATTCTTAATTAATTGATATGTAGTGAATAAGTTTAGATCTAGACATTATAATCAAATTTCAGCTGCAAATTCTATTTTATTTTCCCTCACTTATATAAAGTCGTCCTTACTTTTTGCTTCAAGCAGTTTATTTTTGGTTTAACTTTAAAGCCGAGAAATTGTGATGTAGTCTTTTAAAGTATCCGATTACGTTCGGAACCGTGATTTTGCAAAAGCGTAAAAATGAATAATATTTAGGATATTTAGTGTCACTTAGATTAGAAAATGTATGTAAAATTGTTTTAAGAATAGTATTACACAAAAAATATTTAAGTACAGTATTTTGACAAAAAATGAACATAGAATGACCCGTTTTCAAAATATTCTTCTTTTGTGAAAAATGATTCTATTATAATAATATTTTGCCTGTATATAGCTCAGACCTCTGTACAGTGGCTCTACTAGAAATTTTGAAATATATAACTTAGAAGTGGGTTTATCCATGTTGTACGACAACAGAGGGGAGAAATTTTAAGAAATAAACGTCGATAATTTCTTCAATAGGTTGTGACTCTGAAAATAGTGTGAATTTTTCAAAAACCACAGTTGAGCCTCTGTACAGAGGTCGGAGCTATATACAGGCAAACTATTATTATAATAGAAGCATTTTTCATAAAAGGAGAACATTTTGAAAAAAGGTTGTTCTTAGTTAATTTTTTGCCGAAATATTGTATTTAAATAATTTGTTTGTCAAAATGGCCTTAAAACATTTCTATGCATGTATTCTAATCTAAGTGATACTAAATATCACGAAAATTATCCATTTATGCGCTTTTTTAAAATCACGGTGCCTAACGTAGTCGGATACCATAAATGAAGTTGAACTCTTCAGAACATAGATTATTTATTAGAGCGTAGGGGTTCGACTTTTGGGTATGAAGATGTCTTCACAGCAACTATCAAACTGTGGGGTGTGGTCCCTTAGGGGGACGTGATAACTCTACTTGTAGTGGGGGGCGAGCTTATTAAAAAATCGAAAATAAAAGATTAATTTTAAAAAAAATTATTAATTTAATGAAAAGAAGCAAACCAAAACACATTCAGAAATTATAAAAAATGAAATACACTTTTACACTGATATAATACTCTTATAAATGTAGACATGAAAAGTACAGTAAAACTTAAAGTAATTTAATCTAAATATCTATTACTTAAAAGCAACAGATACAAAATTTAATACTTATCTTGATAATTCGTAAGGTTTATAATAAAAGTTGTATGTAGCTGTATCGTCAAAGAACATTATTACTGCATTCAATATATTGTTAATATATGGGGGGGGCACGATGAAAATAATGATTGAAAATTGGGTTGCAAATTTTGAAAGTGGGAGAAGCCCTTTGTTATCATAAGGGAAAGTATCGGGATTCATTAGTTTGTCATGTGTTTTGCAATAAGCATTTTATTCATTTCAGTTGTGAAGGTTCGATATTAAAATGTAAGCGAAATAGTTCTGAACCTTAACATTTTAAATAATTAAAGGTTTTTTTTTGTATTACATGAATTTTGAAATCAAATTATGTCTATCAATATCGGGTTTTCTGTTTCTTTTTTTCCCTATGTCTTTTTATGTTTAAAGTTTAAGTAAGCTTCCATTTATGGCTCAAAATTCTTTCCTGTCACTTAAAGTAAAATTAATTACATGAAGATCATATATTTAGATATCATCAATATTTGAATATCAGGCAAAAATTAACTTGTAAACAAGCACTTTTTAAATATAACATTATATGATAAGCTTTTCAAATCTTCAACTTCAAGATATATAAATAGAAATAAATTTCATTTCATTATCATTACTACACAATCGTACCACTTAAATTGCTGAGATATAAAAATTAAATAATCATTTATATTATTTCATTCTTTCCCCTAACTCTCAGATTACATTTTTCAAATTTAACATTTAGTACATTCAATAACTTAAAATTACCCAAATTTTTGTACTCAATCGCATATTAAGAGCTATATCGTACTTTCAAAACTGTGATATTTACTGAATAAAAAAAATGATAGTCAAAATTTAGTTCACAGGGTAGGAGGATAACTAAACCATCATTCTGCATACATGTTATTGTAATGTATTTAATGTTTCGCTTATTGTAGAAAAATTAAATAGCAAATTATCTAATATATCACTTCATAGCTCAATAATATTAAACATTACAACATTTATCGGTATATTCAACATTACACATTGTTCAATAATATTCTACCTCATTTAAAACAAGCTATCTTAGCTACGGGCATAAACAGAGAGAAATTTATACGTTGAGAGAGCATCTACTTATGCGCTTAAAATTAATGGACTCTATATGCACTAGAATTCTGAAATTTGCATAGGATTAGTAATATAGAGCCTTATGAGATAATTTCAAGCATTAATTGCTTGTATGGAGGCCACTATGATCCAAATACCTATTATATGCTCCAGAGTACCATTATAGGTACATTTATATAGTTATCTTACAGATAAGTATCTCATTCAGCTTTGTAATGGAATTTTACACATCCTGCATGCAAAATTTCTAAATTTAGGTGGTGTTTCTCAAACTGTGCGGCACGACCCAAGGGACGGTGATAACCCTGCGAAAGGTGTGCATATTGAAAAACTGAAAACAAAATATTATTTAAAAAAATGATTAATTTACTGAAAGTAAACAAAATAAAATGCATTTTCACATAATAAAAATAAAATACACATTTACACTGATATAATACACTTATAAATATATCAGTGCAGGGCAATTTATTTTATAATTAAATTAACAATATTAAGTGTACACCAAGTTTAATAATTACTAGTGACCCCATGGGCTTGCTAAATATAAAATTAAAAACAAATATTAACACTTATTTTGGTAATTTCTATGGTTTTTAACTGATCCTTTAAATACCGATTAAAAATTACGCGATTCGTTCCCCAATGCTATATTTTAATACATAGGTGAGCATATGTGGTGTATTGGGGGGGCGGTAGAAAAGGAATACATAAGCAAATCCTCTGAAATAGGTAAATTCTTCGGAAACACTATCAAGTTCGTTTTATTGCATTCCAAAGCCTTCGGAATTATTTTATGGATAGCAGTGCACAAAGAAGATGAAACTTCGGAAAGACGTATAAAGTCCTTGTCAATTAACACACTGGCTTAGTGAGACGTTTATATACGTCGGTGGCACTTAAGAGGTGAAAGGTGTACTGTAGGTTTAGCGTCAAAGTATAGTATTATTGATTTTAATACATTGTTGTTGTATGAAAAGGAGGGGGGCGCGATGAGTATTATAGTTGAATATTGGATTGCAAACATTAAACTTTTGACAAACACTTTTGTAAGACATTTGTGAGAAAATTTAGAGTAAATGGCCTAAGGAAGAGGAAATAAACAACGACAGTGGATGTTTCGTTCCTTTGGATGAATGTATCTCAATGCTTCTCAAACTTCCACTATTTTCTACCCAATATTCAATCACAATTTTCATCGCACCCTCCCCTTCCATACAATAACAATACATTCAATTTAATAACACTATACTTTGATTCTAAAACAACAACACGACTTCAACCTCTTAAGCTCCACTGACGTGTATAAACGTCTCGCTCAGCCCTAACGATAATTGTCCCGAATGTATATATACGTCCTTCGGAATTACGATTTTTGTGAGAACTTCTATCCATAAAATAATTTCAAAGGCTTTGCAATGCAATAGAAGGACATTGACAGTGTTTGCGAAGGATTTACTCATTTCATAATATTTGCTTATTTATTCCTTTTCGACCCCCCTTTCATCCCCAATATATCACATACGCGAGCCTTCGTGGAAAACGGTAGAATTGAGGAATGATTTGGATAACTTTAAACCGTCAGCTAAAGGATTAATTATAAACTATCTACCGTGGCCATAGATGGATGTACTTAGGCTACTTTTTAAGAATATATATACATGTTAAGTATTGTATTAGTGTTGGCCGGAGTTGGTTTGTTGTCATATCTGGTTTAGTGAAAACATTTTCAGAATAACTTTTCATCTTTTTATTTTGAAGCACACATAGCGTAACTGGTCCATCACTTTTATGTTTCACATATATTTGTTAAAAACACACATATAACAGAAGCGACTAAGCGACTTCTTGACGGACACAACACAAAGACAAAGGGAGTGGCAGTTATTTACATCCTTACATGATGAAGGCAAGCAGACAAAGGAGGGCGATTACACACGATTTTTGCTTTTATACCAGCAGCGCATGAGCGTGATTATGACGTAATAGTAGTTCTGATTGGATAGAATGGGCGGGACAGGGATTTCGGACTAGCCGATTACAATTAAGATTACAGTGTTATTTTTTAAACCAAAGAAATAAAGTTTGTTTAAATATTAGTACAAAGAGTTAATAAAAATGATACTAGAGGTAATTATTACACACACAAACACACACACACACACACACACATATATATATATATATATATATATTCTGCTTTTAAAGTCGTGTTATGTGGTATTTACTGAACAATCTCTGAATCATTTTAAATGTATTGGAACTAATTCCAAAATTATTAAGTTAATTTTAAAATTCATAACATCACTATAATTTTTAAGTCACTGAAATATAATTAATTAGAAATATTTAAACATATTTCAGGAAATTTCAAATTAATTTATTTTAACTGAATCAGGATACTAATATTCTGGAATTTTTTATTTATAATGTGTTGCTCTTTTTTTCTGACCCTTTATCTCCAAGTTTTTTAAAATAGCAATCAACATACTGCTTATTGTTTTGAATCCTATTATTTACTATCTCCTGTTCATAAAACTTGCTGGTATCTGAACACTTTCGGAGTACTTTTTGACAAAAACACATAGTTAAACATTATAAATGCTTTTTTAGAACTCAATACCATTAAATACTAATATTCAACCAACAATATTTTAAATAAATTGCCTAAATTTCAGAAAAATCACAATAAGAAGTGAAATTTTAGCAATATTTTTGTAAAACTTCAAGGCAATTAGAGACAAAATTAATAAACTTATATTAATAAAAGTATTACTAAAACAAAAAAGATGCAATTATCTAGAGGAAATACTAAAATTTTTATGTTTCATTAAAATTTGAATATTTTAGAGCTGATTGAGCAAACATTATAAGAAGGGTCACATTCTTTATGAGACCATTATTTCAGTAACAAGCCCTAACTTTTTGAACAATTTAAATACCCACTTCCAGTTTTATAACTTTATAAAATTAATTGTAGCGTGGCCTCTAGATTGCGTAAAAAAAAGTATGATTTGTAAAGCCAAAAGATAGCTCTATTCAATAAAATAAAAAAACAAAAATGCCTATCTTGACCGAATTTGGTCATTTTCAACGTGTTTGGATACTTTAAATAAAGTTTAATTAAGGGGAGAAAATACCTTCTAAAAGAACAGTTAACAACCAGTGTAAATATCAATATAAATATCTTAGTATATGAGAGAGAGTTATATATATTGTGTCTCATTTTATTCTGACTCATTTTTATAATATTTATAGAGAAAGAATAATTTACAATTACTTATAATGTAATAAAAATTAGATAAATTCATTAAAATAACACTTCGATTCCCCCCCAGATCTTTTAAAATTCTTCCTTGGGGAAGACTTAATGGCAACTCGTGTTCTTTTTCTTAGATCAAATATGTGGAGAAAGCTGATCATCATTTCAAATTTGAACAAAAGCTTTTTGAAAATCAATTACTGATTCTAAACAATCTTAGCAATAATGGTAGTTAATGTTGTTATTATTTCTGAAATGAATTATTATTATTATATTGTTAAAGAATAAAAAAGACGGACAATTGAAAAATTCATTCGTTTCTGCAAAAATCCTGTTGCTCAAATTATTTTTTCAATTCCAACTATATATTAGTTCACTTCTCTCCCTATATATATATATATATATATATATATATATATATATATATATATATATATGTGTGTGTGTGTGTGTGTGTGTGTGTGTATTATATCTGGTTGAAATTTTCAATCGTTAATAAAAGGCTTTCTATTCATCCATTCGAGTTCAAATAATTTTTTTAAGCTTGTACTGGATGACACTTGATGTTTCTACAGTTTTTTTCAAATATTAATTCATTAATTAAGTTAAAAATGAATAAATAGTAGAAAACCAAAATAATAGTCTAATAGTACAAGGAAATGAAAATCGTTCGTCGTATCCCTGTAGTGCAATGGATAGCACGTTGGACTTCTTATCCAAAAGTCTCGGGTTCGAATCCCACCTGGGATGGCCTCATTTCTGAGAATATGTTTTGTTTTTCAGTATGCTATTTTATTAGACTAATCAAATTTAATTAATAAATAAAGAGCAACAAGCAAACTAAATAGTTCAACATCCTATATAGAAAGGGAAATGGAAAGTTGCAAGGAAAATCACTTTCTATTTTGTCACTTTATATTGTGTGATCCTGTCTTATCTCTATATATATTTATATTAATTGTAACTATTTAATAAAAAGTAACTAATATTAAATTTTTCTGTGTTGATATAAATAGAAATTGACTTAATTACTTTTTTATATATTATTTGTTTTAAATCATTGTATATTATTTTCTTTAATTTAAAAATACGTATAATTACGTCAATGTTTTATGGTTTCTCTTTGCCGTTCTGCATTTACTATAATTTAATAGCACATATCGTATTGCTTGTATATCGCCTTTATAACCCGTATTTTGTTTGCTGTTGACTGAATTTTTCAGAATAAGGCTCTATTTCAAAAAAAAAAAAAAGTACTAAAGAAAGAGTTACTTGCAGCCAATGTAGGTCTGGAAGAGCTAAGTCGATTTATGTGCTTAATCGAATGAACTGCAGGACTAACTGGTTTTATGTCAAGTCTTGGACAATATTACCAGATAGTGATAACGGAATGAAAAGAGACCCTTTTTCATTTCGGATTCTACTATTAGCTTCGACAAAAAGTATTTCTCCGTCACTTAGAAAAAAATAAACCAATAAACACCAATGAAAAAAAAGTAGTTCAGCTGAAATGCCATCCCGTTTTTTTAAACGTCATCTGTCGCAATATATATATATATAACTTCCTTGCAGATCGATTTTTGTATTTACTCCAAGTTTCTCTTTATTGGAAACAGAATACAAAAACATATTTTCGTCGACCCCCTATTTACTGCTGACTGGGATAGAATTACAGATATGAATCAAGAATCAAAATGCTAATACTAAGAAACGCTGATTCTGTTTTGAAAAATAAAATGCAAAAAAAAAAAAAAAAACTTCGCGAGAAGACAGTTTTATATTCAGTTTCCAGAGCTTTGCTTCGGATAGAGTTTTGTGAATTAGTTGACTTTTCTTTTGTTACTTAGTTCTTTTTTTACACAATTGGCGAGATCTTATTTCTTTTCTTATGATGATTGTGCTATTAACTTTGAAGCACCCTTGCTTCTAAAAGAAGAAAATCGTAGAAAGAAGTTCCGAAGGCATATATTGATTTGCTCTGCTTATCTACTCAAATGTAGATGCTTTCTTGTTATTTAAAGTCAGTTGATTTCTGAAAAAGGAATACAAAATTTGAATAATATGATGACAATATATTTATATAAATATCCATAAAAAGTTCATTCATACCGCTCTAAATTTGATCAGGAAATATCTTCCTACCCAAAATAGATTTATTATTTATCGTTGTTGTCCAAAGAAGAGAATAAAATTGCAATTACCATAAAATAACAATACCTTTTGAAACTAATAAATCAAAGAGATTGTGAGCATTTTAATTTGGTTTTTCGAGACGAATGTGGTTTTCAATGAAATGTATATTAAAATACATAAATTCATTTGAGCATTTTACATTAATGTATTTTACAACTATTTTGCCCCGTTTATTTAAATGTATTTTAGAAATATTTTATCAATGAACTGATATTGAATTTAGATATTTTTTTTCTTTCTTTGAATTTTTGTATATCCGAGTTCAATTACAGCATGAAAAGACATTTCTATGCAATTTTTTTTAAGAAGTAGTTTTGATATTAAGAATTCTGTTTATCTTCATTAAAACATTTGAATGTATGTGTCAAGAATATTTCATTATTGATATGAATAAGTGATTCAGGAAATTGTGACTAATACACAGTAAAAGTATCAGATTCTGGAGCTAAAACTAATTCTATAATATTCACGAGTCAAGTCAACAAAATGCTGTAATTATTCATGGAAATATTATTTATAGAAAATAAATCTCTTATTAAATTCTGAAGGACATAAACATAGAATTTTAATTTTTAGTATTTCAAATACTCGTATTTGTAAGTGACAAAATAAGGCATTATTTTCAAATAGGATTTTTTGCTATGTTTCATGAGATATTCTTCACATGTTGCCATAAAAATCACAAGGAATGAAAGATGTTATTAATGGTATGACCAAGACATAATCATCAAATGGTACAAGATAGTTAATGGTATCAAAATTCACAGCACGAACGTTACAGGTTGGAATAGTACTTTTATGTTAGTGAGCATTTATTAATAAGGCAATATGAAGCAATGCGAGAGTCATTCTCTACGGATCTCGCAAATTTTCACTTCAGTAAAGGAGTGATGCAAACACCTGAGATAGCACCCCTTCTCCAAACTACCACATTCGTCATGAGGAGGACTTTTATTATCGGCATATATAACATGCCGTTCTACAAAGCAGAGTTTCAGTGACACTAGGGATTGAACTCATGACTCGCTGACCACGAGTCCGAAACTATGACCACTAGTTTACCGCTGCCATAATATTTTTATTTGGGGAAAGTAAGTGGGTAAGTGACAAACAAGGGGAAGCACAAACACAGAAAATAAGTGATGAAAGAATAAACAGTTTATATGCAGTGTGGTTGACAAATACAATGTTTAAAACTGTTTGTATCTTGTACACCCCCGCTATTGTCGCTGGTCGCGCCCCCTACAACTCATCACTTCTACGAGTTTCTCATCCCGAACGGACGTACTCTCCCAGTCGTCCCGTCGTAGAATGTGTTTCATTGCTTTAAGTGCCTCTTTGTCTAATACTACTTACCTTTAAATTCATTATTAATTTGTTGTTGTTGTTTACCTATGGCAATCATAATAATAAATATTTGTGTGTTATAGATTAAGGTTTTATTTCTCTCTCGTAAGTATTATCAACGTTAATTTTACTGTCGGCATCCCGCCGCATTTAGTGGCCGCGGTAGCAGAGTGGAATAGGTATCGGATCGCGGCTTCGCTTGTCACGAGTTCGAGCCCAGTACCACTAAAGACCCTCCGTGTAGGGCAGCGATGCACGTTAAATCTGCCGAGGGCTGAAACTTCATCCCGTTGGTGTGGTGTGGTAGTTAGGAGAGGGGGTACCAGCTCAGGTGTCGTCCACGTCGCTTGACCATGATTCAAAATTACATGGTTCATAGCCAAAAGCCCTCCTGTAGCTGAACAGTGCAACGTTAATATTCAATCAATCTAACCCACCTCATTTAAGCCTACCACCCCCTATTTTCAAAAACTGTTCTAAATTGGGAGCGCTTTTAATTATGCATGCTTGATAGCATTGGTGTTGTTATAAGCATACACTTCCGTATTAATGTGCTTTTTATGCAGACTTCACAGCTCATGTGCTATTTACAACTGCGGTGACGTTTGTACGTGAGGATGTAAATGTTCACAACTTCCATGCGTGGGCAGCATAGAATCTGCGCACAACGCAACTGCATGAGTATCAAGAACTGTGAATGTGTAGGAGGGTGTTATCAGAGAATTTTGGATTGCAAAATACCTTCTTCCGAAGCAACTCAATGATCAAACACACTTTTCCTGAACTTGCTTCAACGTGTTCCGGTCACCCTTGATTACTGAATATAGTTTCAGAATAATGGAACACTTGACCATTCAATCATTTAAGTGTGTAATTATATAAATAAAAATTTGGAGCTCAATGGATTAGGATTAGTGGATTAGTTCTTTAGCCACCCCAATCTTCTGATTGATCAGGCCTTGATTGTTTTATGTGAACATATGAAGAATCTTGATTATGGAACTCCAGTTTATTCCTTGAATATATCTTTACTCTAATATTTGTATCAGCTGTACGTGACACTAGTGGAAGTGTACGTAATCGCTTCACTTATACTGTCACAAATGTATCATTGTTAGTGGGTGCTATTTTGAACTGCGAATTATTGCAAACTTTGTACTCGATAAAGATGCAATAAAATGCATAGCATTTTCTTCCGTCTCTTAATCCCTATATGTCCGTACTTCTCTGAATCATTTGCACAAATACATTCCTATAGTACAAATAATTTTTACGGTGTATCAGCACTTAAAGTTTGTATAAATTCTGAGTCACTTATTATATATATATATATATATATAATTTTAAATAGTTTAGGTGATATGGCGTTAGTCCTTTATTAAAATAAAATAATGATTGAAACTATTATAAACTGTATCATATTATCATGCCCTTTAGAGTATATTCTATTCAGTTAAGTAAACAGAGTTACTTATTTTTCTCATACGTAAGCCTGATTTTTTAAAAGATAAATCAAACGTACATTCATACTGTAATAAAATGTGATACTATGTATAATATAAGAAATCCGGTGATGTATCAAATGTTAGTTATCATTCGCATTCATATATGCTTGCATACACCTTTCCAGATTCGGGTTAGCGAAATGTTTTAATAGTCGTTATATTTATTCTTTCAAGACACCATTTCATATTATGACAATCTATTGCTTTTTTGTTCAGATAGCGCTTTTCTTCCAGAATTTCGTATAGTAAGACATATTGTGGGGTAAGATGACTTTGGAAGTAAGATCGTATGTTAAAGAAATATATTGAAGGTAAGTTTATATAATTTGTAAAATACTCTATCATCAATGGTGTCCCAAAACTCAATGCCAGAGTCAATTTCCTTAAGGTGTCCGACTACGCTCGGAACCGTGATTTTGCAAAAGCGTGCAAACGAATATTTGCTTTAATATTTAGTATCACTGGGGTTAGAATACACACACACACACACACACACACACATATATATATATATATATATATATATATATATATATTGTTTTTAAGAATATTATTACAATAAAAAAAGTATTTAAATGCAACATTTAGACAACAAAGCAACACAAAATTTCCCATTTTCGAAATGTTTTTTTTTTTTTTTTTGAAAAATACTTTGATAATAATAATATTTTGCCTATACATAGCTGAGACCTATGTACAAAATCTGAATTAGGAATTTCAAAATAAATAACCCGGAAGTGGATTTATCACTATTTTTATACATCACATTGGAGAAATTTTAATAAAAAAACACCTATAATTATTGCTATTGGTAGTAACTCTGAGAATAAAGTTAATTTTTCAAAAATTATAGCTCAAACTCTCTGGAGAAGTCTTAGCTATGTATAAGGAAAAATATGATTATTATAGAAAGCTTTCTTTTTATACAAGGAGAATATTTTAAAAATAGGTAATTCTAAGTTCTCATTTTCAGCAAACATATTGCACTGAAATAATTTTTTGTCTCAATAATATTTTCAAAACTATTTTATACTCACATTCTAATCTGAGTGATTAAATATTTTAAAAAATACGTTTGTACGCTTTAGAAAAATCATGGTTCTGAACGAAGTCGGATACCTTAAATAAATTATTCCTGCTGCCGCTTCCGCCGATGAAAAAAAAGGATTTAAAAAAATTCACCTGCAATAAATTTGAAATTTTTTTAACAGGAATATACTTACCTACGAAACCGACTCGGACAATTTACAGCGATAAGTTCAACAGTTTGAATTCATACGAAAAAAAAAGTATTCAAATTTATATACAAGATAATATGAAATCAAATTCATATTATTGGTAGCTCATACTCATTTACTGTGGTAGTGAAATTCACAGACAAAGAAAGTCCCATGCGTTGAGTAGGTTATGAACATTATAAGAAGTATGTATGCACATATTGGTGTATTTTTTAGCTATATGCAATGAAAGGAAATAAGCGTTTCTTTAACATTAAAAAATAATCTTTTAATCCAAGATGAAGAATTATTCTTGTTTTAAAACATTATTTAAAGAATAAATTTGTCTAGCAAAACTTTTACAGAAAATTCAGTATGCGTAAAAGGTCTTATCTCATTTTAAAAACCATGATCTTTTGAAGGATATGTCCTTTAATTAATTTGTGAGACTCAGTCTTTTAATTTGGAAATATTTTCACCTAAGGCTCCACAATATAAAAATTAATTGAGCCTATATAAAATAAATGCCCTAACTAGATTTGCCTCATCGAAAATTTTAATTGTTTACTTAGTGCAGCAAAAAAAATTAATTTCATATACCAATTGAATTATGGTTTCATTAGGAAAAGAAATGTTTAATGAATGGAAGTAATTTCCTTAGTGGCCTGAGGAAGGAAATGTATAATGATGATCGAAATTTTCTACTAATGGTTTGTATGCTTTGAGAGCTCAAGAATCTTTTTCATTCCTTAGACTAAGAAATAAAACTTATTTAGTATATTTTAATGCTCCTTAGTACAATCAGAACGTATGATTTTACCATTGGTATTTATTGAGTTAATGTATTAACACCATTAGTTGCTTATTTCATTTTCCTGCGTGTATTTTATGGTGTTATTTGTGCGTATACAAATTTTTAACTCATTATTTTATGGTCAATTAGTATTTAATGTGAAAACATGTAGTACGGATTTTAAGAAAATATAATGTATCCATTGAAAATTAGAACATAGGGTGAGTTATGCTTGTAAATTTGTATGAGCTGGTATACATTTAGAAATGAAAATAAAAGTGGTACTCCATTAACAAAGAAGGATATCTTATTTAATGTATTAAAAGGTATGTATGAAATTAATTTTAAGTAATTGATTTTAATAATATTTTGAAAGAGTTTATAGGATGCATGTTCTAGCGTTTTTTTAAAAATATTTTTATTGTGTATTATATATATATATATATGTTAAAAGATAATATAGTTCTTTTTTGTTTTGTTTTTTTGGAAAATGAATGGGGAAACAAGAATTGCTTTGAATTCATTTACAAATTGAAAGTGCATAAGCCATTTAAAATTTCCAACATCAGAACATGAAGACAAATTGTACTTTTATAATAATTTTCTTTGATATAATATATGTAAGCAATGCAAAATAAATTTCTGAAGTTCATTATTTGGAATCTTCAATAGATTTACAATTAAAAATGCCAGTTTAGCTATTCTAGATAAAATATATTAATTTATACAAATAAGTAAGTTATATAATAAACCCAATAATGAAGAATATTTCACATTTATATTTCTCTAGAAAAATAATTGTGATAAGAAATATGTGAATATTTAAAGATAAAATAAAAATATGATAATAATGGTCAATTTTAAAGTTAATAAATTTTTTAATAACTTGCATTAGTAGGAAATTCTTAGTGGAGCGTTCTACAAAATTTATTAATTCTGTTTTGTATAAATAACTTTCAACTAATTAAATTTATAAGTAGTATATATAATTAAAAAATATATTCTATCTCAGTATTACAGTATTTTAGCAATATATCACCACTAACCATTCTGACAGTCAAATACAATTTTTAATGCGTTCTTATCCATTAGCTAAGAATTAGCGAGAAAAAAATATCGATTCGATGGAGTCAAGACTCTTAATAAATCTGCTCACTATAAGCATCACAAAATATCGGAATATATCTATTTCCAAAGAGAAAAGAGGATTTACAGTGAAAGGAGACAAATACCATTATTAATTCTAATTTTATACGTGCCAATGGTATATGTGACTCTTAATTATTTTATTGTCCCAAAAAATAACGAAAATCAAAATTTTTAATAAAAATTAAATAATGAATTGGTTTTATTATTTCAATAAAAAGACATAGTGTTAAAAGAGTAAAATTTAAACTGACATTCAAAGAAAATAAAAGCAAAGGAATTAACAACATTTTTTAAAAAATAATTTTAGGATTTTTTTTCTTCTAATTTTTAGATGCACTGCTATGCTACTCCTTTCTAAATTTCAAAACTCTTATCCATAAATAAATTCATTTCACACGCATGACATTTATTCAGAGAGAATATTAGATGTCAACCATTTTCTCAATAACTCATTGGTCCAACTAACACAACTGATAAGTTACGATATTCTAAATCATCATCGGTGGTCACTGGAACAACACATGATTTTATACTCCACTTCCACATTCGAGGCGAGCTCATGAGTCATTCTTGTCACTTAATCGTGATTCAAAGTACTGTAGTTCTTCCTCAACCGCCTTTAAGTTGCTTCGATGTAAACAGGCAACCGAATAGTCCGTATTCAGGTTACATCGGCAAGAAAGTGAGTGTCTAAGAAGATTTAATTTGCATCAGCTTCTACATTCTGCGGCCTTCACTGCAATATAAATACGATAGTTTTAATTTTATTTAATTTAATATACCGTTGACACGATTATTCCAGAGAGCATTAATCGGGAAGTAAGTTATTTGGGAAATCACCGTAAAAAAGCATAAGTGATTGTTTGAATTTTGGACAGGTTTGATTATACTCACTCAATGCCATTTTTGCGAAATTGCTTCCACTTGCAAATTAACGAGATAGTCAACAGTAAAATGTCATGACAGAAAATACTACCGAAGGATTATACTTCTAAAAATTGAAAACGGTACTTCTAAACTGGTATACACAGTTTTGAAAACTTTACAAAGCGTAGATGAATGAGAAAATGCTAACGAGGAAGTAGTCTTTGAAAGGTTATGTAAAACCGCAAGCAAAGGTTTTGTGGATTGTAAAATATTAAATGATGATAAAATCATATAATGCGTTATTGAGACTGCAAAATGCATCAACGTCCATGTAAATAAAAGAGAAATTCCTTCTGTTGTGAGTTCTAAGTCACATATTTGCGCTAACACATGTTGAAATCTTTTCTTTATTATTTCGAACACCGAAAAAACAGTAACTGTATCGAAAATGTCTGGTAAGTCTTTGTAGACATCATATGATGAAAAAATATTCAAAGACAAAAAGGACGATGAGTTTATAAATAATTAGTAAATTATCTCTATATATATATAAACACACATTACAAAAGAGATAGCCTTTTTCCAAAGTACACAACACTAACTCTCTTAATTTCGTAAGAATAATATATATATTTGCTCAAACGGGGTTTCCCATTTTCCTTCCATTTTGGGTAATTGAAAAATTGATACATTCGTCGAAGAAAACTATTGATAATATAAAACGTTTATAACACTACTCAAAGGCTTTAATTAAAGTTATTTTTCACTAATATTTAACAAAATTAGAATGATTGCGATCAATTACCATTTTTCTAAAATCTGTCTTATTTAATAATTCCGGAAAAATTAATTACAAATGTAATGTTGTAGTAATATTGGTTACAAACATTTAAATATCTCTTAAATTGAGACGGTGTAAAGTGACTTATTATTTTCTCAAAGTTATTTTATTAATTTATTTAATTAATAAATTAAATTTTTCAACCGACAAATACTATTTTTAATCATAAATATATTTCTTAGCTCTAATAATTTACATGAATCTATTGCTTAATTTACTTGAACGTAAAATGCTTATTATTCTCTTAAGTGCATGATAAATTATATTATTTGTTGTTTTCCTGTATTAGCATCCTATTTCTAGAATAAACTTTTAAAGATATTTCGTAAATGCAAATGTTTTATTGCATTAGTAAATTATCGAAAATTTCATTTAGTTTCTTTTTAACTTACATAGAAGTGTGTTAGTAAACAAAACATTTTGTAAAATACTTAGTATCATCTAATGTACTATAATTAAACTGATAGTATAAATCGTTAAAATCGATAGTAATTTTCTTGAAATGCAAGTCTAGTCCAATAAATTACATCAGTGGGTGTAAGAAGTTCTTTTATCATCATATTCAAGTAAATTAAACAATCTCATCGTCTCATCTAGATATTTTTCAATTATGATAGAGAAATAAATGTTTCCTGTCTTATTATTTTTGTTTAAATCTCTTTTATTTTTATATTTATTAGGAAGTTTAACACTTTTCGTTAGGTATCTATATAATAAATATATAAAAATTAATCACAAACACATTATTACTAATTGTTCTTTAATTAATCACAAATAATTCTTAAAAGTAAATATAAAGCATTGAATAAAATTAAATCTGCCAAAATACAATCCTCTATTTTATTCAATATTGAATATTTAGTAACATTTTTTAAATACAATTGCTAGAGGGTAATATTTAAATAATGGTTAGGTTTTCATGAAAGCAAAACAGACATATATTTTAAAGTTTACATATTCATTTATTACTCATTAAAATAAAGAAATAGTTTTTTTGTTTTATGAATATTTAATGTGAAATGCATTATTAATATTAATTTAATGTTCCCTATTTTCTAAAAATGAAATTGATCAATTTTCTCCTATAAAAGAAATTAATAATGTTTATGTTAAAATTGATCCAAAGTTTTCCTCTAGTGCTAAAGTTTTTCTCTAGTGTTGTTTCATTCTATAATGTTAAAATACAAATTATAAAAAATAGTCTTATTTCAAAACAATGTGTCCCTTTGGATTCATAGAATTTTCATATTTGAAATATTAGAAGAAATATTCTCAAGATAAAGTGTATGATTTTTTTAAAAAAGTTGATAATAATGATATATTTTAAAAGACATTAAGGAAATTTTTATCACAATATCAAGACATTGATTTTTAAAGATTATATTTTCTTACTGTTTTAAGGCGACTGGGTACCATCTTTACAACTTTTTTTTTATTTTTAATTTTTGAAATTTTATTTTAATTGTATTTAATAAAGGTCATTATTAAGTAATAATTCCATATAAAAAAACTTCAAATTTATTGCAAAATGTTTGTAAAATTTAAATATTTATTTATTGACATTTTTTAAATTTCTAGATCTTTTTCAAATATGCATATTTTTTTCACATTTTTTTCTAGGTACCTTATAAAACACTACATAAAACTGTGTATGGGTTTTTTTGTGCTGCTCCTCATTAACTTTATATTAATTTTTCCATTGTATTAATGCAAAAATTCTCAAAAAAGCATTAAGTTTGATTTTGAATTTTTTTTAAAAAAACTTACTACGTATCTTAGAGATAATCCCATTCATAGTTTTACAAAACGTACATTTTAGAACGTTTATAAAAAATTTCACATCCCTACTTAAATTGACAAAAAAGCCATATGGTTTTGATGATCAAGAATTCAGCATTGTATGATCAAGAATTCAGCATGGAGAAATATCAGTTTGAAGGTTTCATTCCATGAGTGTGTAGCATGACATAATATTCATCAAATAGTCTGAAACTTTTATGAAATATTAATTAGCTTACTTAAATCTGCTTACCATAAGAAATTGCAAAAATGTATAACAATTAAACATTATACTTTCATAATGAATATATAGAAGAAAACAAATGAAAAATCAATATTTCATAAAACTTTACCTTAAATAATTAAAAGAAAAATAGATACACACACCTCAGAGCTAATTCCATGCTCAGTTTTACAACTTGAATAATGCAGAACAAGTACTAAAGATGTTTATGTTTTTATTTTTTTTATGTGTCCATGATTTTAAAAGCCTTTGCATGTTAAATATTGCACACAAATGAAATAAAAATCGAATAAAAATGTATAGGTAAAATATATCAAAATCGAAGAATCGCACATGTGTATTTGTTTAATTAAATAAATATCTTAAAATATTTTAATAATAATTGTGTTGAATTTCACATACATGGGATACACATATACATCATCGAAAACAAATATATAAAAATGGGAGAGTTTTGCTGTTATTGCGAATTAGATTTTTAATATTCAGAATTATTAAAATGAAATTTAGTGTTTGCACTTTGGGAGAAAATGTTTTAAAGTTTTAATTTCCTTCATGATAATATTATAAAAAGCCTGCACAACTTTTAAATCTCGACCAAATCCATTTGTTCTTCAATAAACAATGCTCAAACAAGAATTTTTGTATGAATAGCACAATTCTTTTTTAAAATGATTTGTTACTGCATATGTAATTCTTCATATCTTAGTCTCATTTGCGAGCGGTAGAAAAATAATTAATTCTCTTTTTTATCAGGTACTTTTATAAAAGATAATCTGAAAAGTGGACGTGCCAGTTTTGTTTAGTCTTTCAGCATTAAAACTTGTTCCATAATTTAATAAAAAATGCATATAAAGCTTTGAGAAATTTCGCAGGTATGTTTATAAAGATTCATGGCATCATATAAGAAAATAAAAAAATATATAGATTGTTTGATGATTTTTTTGATAATTTTTTCTTGAAACTCTGTACTTTGTTGATATTTTAAAATAACTAATACTGTTTTTTGCCTAATAAATAATTACTTGAAAAATAGCTTCATATTTTTCATTATACTTATTTGAAGGGAAAACAAAATAATAGACTTAATGATAATAACAATATCTGATTTTAAAAGTGTAAATTAAATTTTTAAATAATTTTAAATTTTAATTTTCACTCGAAACTGTAACTAAAATTAAAATTTATGATATATTTAACTATAACTAACTTATCCAATATTCCTTTATATTCATAGAAGCATTAAAGTTTATTCTAGGCTATAAAACAAGTGGAAAACCAAATACTCTTACACCTTATCTGAAAAACTATATTTACAGTTGGTAAGAAATTTTAAAAAAATCTAAGTCGTTTCAATCACAATCAAAGAGAAAAAAATTATTTTGTGGAATATTATTTGATTGTAGGAAAAGAAGTATTAATTTTGTATTGACAGGA
>BMAU01018589.1:0-183386 GCA_019973935.1 Trichonephila clavipes | reverse complement strand
AATTCGGTGCTGATTAAAACATTCATTTTTATTTTACCAATAGACATAAGATAATTGCATTCTCACGTTCTAAATTTCCCTTGTTCATGTAATACTCGGCGCCTTTAACTCTGTAATAAAATGTTTTTAAAATCATTTTTCCAAGTTTTGAATATTTATATAGTATTTTAAATATTTGTGCTCTTTAACGGAAAACACCTAATAAATTAGAACACTTAGAATTTAATATATCATCATATCTTTAAGCAGGGGGAAAAAACACTTTTATTTTTTTACACTGACACTTAGAATTACTTCAATTATAATTTTGGCTGTTATTGTTGTTAGAGTTGAAGATTAAAAAATATGGAAAAATATAGTATGGAAAAGTCTTCAATTTTTTTCATTGATAAGAATTTTTACATCTTTATAGCTTTTAGAGAAAAATATTATTCAATTATTTTACACAGATATAAATATAAAAGGGCTTTTACTAAATGAAACACAAATGCTTTGAATTCATTTAAGTTGATACAGCACTAAAAGAAAACCAAATAGAATTTTAAAAAATGAAGAAATTTCAAAGTGTATTAGCATACACTGAAAACGTACAAAAATAAAAATGCATTTTCAAATGTAAAAATATAATAAATGTATAAAAATAAAAGTTAAGATTTTCAAGTTTTTTTAAATGTGTTAGTTTGTTCTGAAAGATGCTGAAAATTTGATGTTATAACTTGAGAAATCTATTTATATTCTTTACAATCACTCCTTTTGAGAATCTTGTTGTTTCCCTGTTTTGGTTGTTAAAAATTCAGGATTTATTTTCCACAAAAATTTTTTTAAAAAGAACAGAATAGTTATTTTTTTTTTCAAAATCTAGGAGTTAAAAAATGAAAAAAAACATGGGTAGTAAAATAATATATATATTGTACTGTAATTTTTATTCACTTCCAAATTATATCTCTTACTGGTCAATTATAATTTAAAGGAACCACAGTAAAAAATAATCTTTTGTATAATAAATCAACTCTAAACAGTGTGATCTGATTTGAAAAGCCCTTCTAAGGGTTTGTGTATTCACTACGCAGCGTAATTTTCCCGCGTAATAATCTTGCATCACGGTTGCTAGAATCCTGTCCTCTCAAAGGTGATGATCGACCCTTGGCTAGAAAGAGGATTTGGCGTTCGAAAATCTTCCGCATCTTTTCCGAAATAGTTCTCCATTTTACCTGAAGGGAGCGCTGTAGCGACATTCTGTGATTGGACCAAAATTGTGTGGAACGGGTTACCAAACAATATCATTTATCGCGCTTGTTTGGCGCATTTTTTTAGTTCAATTCTAGGGTGGGCGATAGTAAAGCTGTTCCAAATTATTAAAAGATCCCCTGAAATTTTGCAAATGCTTAAAAGTCTTAAAAGTGCAGAAGATGACCACACAAAATCTTATCTCCCCCTTGTCGGAAGCTTTGCTCGACAAGAAAGATATTTAATTTCCCCTGTAATAACAATTTTAATTCCTCTAAATTACAATTATTTTCTCTTTTAATTCAATCCTAAACGTAATTTTTCATCTCCATTGAATTTCTTTCCTAAAATCTGTTAGTTTTTTAATCTGAATCCATGCTCACTCCCATCATCCATAACATTGGTAGACCCTGTTCTTCAGGCCTGCTTCTTTCACCCCATTGGTTCTGCATCCAAACTCCCACCATCACATACACAAGTCGCAACACCAAGCCAATTACAATACAAGATAGAGGACGGAGGAATCAGAACGATTCCAGTTCCTTTGTGCAATACAGCAGCCAATAGACTTCCTTGCGGAAGGCCGCTTCTGATTGGTCGAGGCGAGAGGCGTTTTATCTACTCACTCGGAATGAACGATTGGAGAAAAACTATGAATGGACTTGATCAGGGGAGGGAAGTCAAGTCGTATGAGCTTGAATAATAAGCCATCATGCCAAATTTTATCGAAGGCTTTGGCTATGTCCAGAAAAAGTATACCCGTGGCCTCGTGCTTGGCGAAGCCACTATGAATCAACTCCGTTATTCTGAGCAGTTGATGAACTGTCGAGCACTTGGGTCGAAAACCGCACTGCTGAGGAATAATAAAATTAAAAGCAGCGCAGTGTTGATTCAGACGTTGCAAAAGCACAAATTCGTATACTTTGCTCAAACAAGAAAGTAATGAGATTGGACGGTAATTAGAGGGTAAAGCCGAATCTTTTTCGGGCTTTAGGATGGGAATGACCACGGCAGTTTTCCATGCGTTTGGGAAATAGTTATTTTTAAAAAGTTGATTTATCAACAGAGTGATAAATAGAAGGAATTTAAGGGGGAGGTTTTTAATCATACGATTAGAAATCTGATCAAGTCCGGGGGATTTCCTGGGCTTGAGTCTCTGTACGTAACATAAGACTTCTGTTGGAGTGGTCGGTTCAATTTCTTGAACGCGTGTGGGGTATTGATGAAGTTAGTAACTTCATCGTGTATGCGTTGGTCGGAGCTGCATTTAACTTTTGATGCTTTAGTTAGAATGCGAGCTCTAGACACTTGCAACGCTATTTTCCATTTTCTACCGAAGTCTGATTGTTTTTTTTTTCTTGAGACGCGTTAGAAACTTTTTGCTCGTTTGATAAGGCCCAATTAACGTGATGCCGAATCTGCTGCAGTGATGACAATAAGTAAGTACCTTTTAAAATTATTGAATCACTATGCTTTTTTTAAATATTATCTTTATGTGAACTTTTTGTATTTTTCTGTTTTAATTATAGTTTAGTGTATGGTATATGTTTATCCCCATTTATGTTATGAATGATGTATTAGATCTCAATTAGTTACAGCAGGTTTATTAAATTCGTGGCCCATCACATTTATTTTTGCGGCCCGGCCAGTATATTATCACAATAGAATATCAAAATTTTTCTCCCGGTATTGGAAAGATAGTAGCGGAGAACAGGTGTCAAGTGTCATGATGAAAAGGTTAAGATTTTCCTGTTCTTTTCTATACATTTATTACATAGCATTATTCGAAATAAATTTACACTTATATGAATACTGATTTTCTTTGCAGTCCACCTTAAGTTAAACCGTGTTTATTTGGCCCAAGTCGGCGTTTGAGTTTGACACCCTTGAATTACAGCATATACAAAATTTTATAGAATCTTCTGCATTAAATCTTCCCTTTTAAATATAATTGGATGAAATTTACTTTTGGGAGTAAACTGAAAACACCATACCACAACAATTTATAATAGTGGAAAGAAGACCGATTATTAGGGTGCTAAGATATTTAAATTAGGAAATGAGATTGCAACCTCTACTTCTCTCAACAGCATACAAATAAATGAATTCTGATTTTCAAAGGAACTGTCTATGCTTTTAGACAAATGCAGTTTTTTTTAAGTTTTCAAGGAAAGTTTAGTATGTGGAGAGAAAAGAAAAAAAAAGATTAATTATATTTTACCACTTCCACCTTAAAAGAAATTCTACTCGCCTAATTTAAATTAAAGTTATCACTAATTAAAAGCTCTTCTGCTTGCAAAGCAATGTTCTGAACTTACACTAATATGAAAAATAATACAAAAATTTTACAAGATTATATAGATAGTTGTTACCAGCAAAGTATAATATGGCAGCATTTTATAGAATTCCTAGACATTGTATAGAACTCCAGTTATTTTTAGGCAAAGTATGAAAAAATGTCATTTTAAGGCTATTATATCAATTGTGTACATTTGTAAAGTTACAAATGTTACTCTGAAAAAAAAAAATGTGAGTACCATTAACAAAATTATTCAAAATAAATAAATAAAAATGAAAGCTGTACCAAGCAAAATTTGTCTTTCTAATTAGGAAAACAAAAATTTTTGTATAGCAAATAAATTAAAATTAAGCAAAATCCTAAGCTTGAATGACATTTTAAAGAAGAAAAAATTTATTACATATTTTACAAAAAAAAAAAAAAAAAAAAACTTATTTTCTTATTTATTTTAAGTATGACGAATCCTTGGTCCAATTGCAACTGACCGTGAAGGAATTTCATGTTCAGGAATATCTTTCATTTTTAGGAAATTCTTAAGGTACAAAGTTAATCGTGATTTTGTATACAATTGTTTAAAAAAATTTTTACAAGCTCCAAGTCCTTAAAAACCATCGTATTTTCCACACATTACAAAGTGCTAATATATTGGCATTAGGAAAAATGTCACAAGTTCTTCCATTTTCAATAGCCAAATAATCTTCATGAAGTATGTAAGATAACTCAAAATATGTGACAATGCTGTAAAGCAGTGCTTCCTAACAGTTTTATCCCGGTGAACCAGGCAACATTTTATAACTTTGCATGCACCCACTGAAGTGGGACTTATATTTTTCAGTTTTAAATTGTTTGATTTAATAATTTTTAGTTGTAATTTAAATATGCTTCAGAATAAAATTCAGTTTCACCAAAAATGAATATAATGTGATTTTACATGAAATGTAAAGTGGACAGTCAAACAAACATGAGAGAAATACACTCCAGTAAAGAAAGTATAAGTAATGTAAAGCTCTGTAAGTGGCCTAATACCATTTGATCCACAGACTGGTAGTAGGGGACCACTGCTGTATATTATTCACCTTCTTTAACAGGTTAAATGAGTTTACTTTTATTTTCCACCACCATATCATAGCTATTCTGCGAACCAATAGTCCCTCGGATTCCTTTTAGTAGTAGTTTTTGTACACATCAGTTATTAACTTCTAGTAAGTAGTTTCAATTAAAGAAAAAAAAACATTAAAAATTTTTTTTTGATTATTATTTTGCACTATTAAATTGAATTTTTTTTTTTATGCAGCTTGTCGTCAAATAGTTGTTTCATGTCTATAGACCATAACTACTTCTGTAATACTACATCTTGCTCTCTCACTTTCATGCAGCACAGGAAAAAACCAATCTTTTGTTCAACAAGTTTTGAGTAAGATTGAGTAATTTGGCTCTCCTGAATAAATTGCTAATTCAGAGCTTGAGGTATACATCAAATATTTCATGACTCACCACACTATATTCCAAACAAATCAGATGTATTTTATACTTTGCCTGTTTCTCATTAGGCATTCCATAGAATGCCTGGGCAATGTGTTAAATATGAATCATTTCATACATTACCGGTTAGTTTTCGACATTCTATGGAATGCAAAATTTCATATTTTTCTGGTAACATATATATGTATAATATATAATATATATATATATATATATTAAAAAAATTAAAATTAAGTTTATTAGATATGTGCAGTGAGATAAGATGTTTCGATTTTTATACAACCATGGTTGAAAATTTAAAAACATAGACCGTCAATCTGAAAGGGTATCAGTTATTCAATAGTATTAGAAATTATCTCAATGCAAAAAAAAATTAACGATATACCTCAGTAATACTTAAGAAATAAACTACATGTAACTTATTCATGGCTCAGTTTTAAAATTTCAAGCCATGCATGGTATTTTCTAATTTTTGAAACATGTATACTTTGTTTGCTTTCTCTTCTGTATGAATATATGATCTATCAATTTTGTAATTGACATCAGAAATTTTTCTGAGAATTTTACGTAAACCACTAAACGTTGAAGAAAAAAAGTTAGTTTTCTAGTAGTTAGATATTTCTATTGTTAATTTACAGCTGAGTAATAAAGAATAACTTACATCAATCATAATGTATTTTTACAGCCTCATAATGTATATTAATTTCTTTTGTGATACAGTTTTGTTTTCTCAACTGCTATTTTTCTAGTTTTTCAATGGCAAGTAAATATTTTCCTTTTAAGGATTTGTAAAGTGTTATGTATTTTAAGTTAATAATTCTAATATGAATTTAATTATGGAGTGAAGTGTTAAGTTTTATTCTTGAGTGACTTTTAGCTAATTTGAACCATGTGACCTTTCTAGACGATTCATTAACTTTACAATTTAAATGTGGGACTATTGCCTAGTCCAGCCTCTCAACCTTGCCATTAGCTTCTGGTCTATGGGCTATTCTTAGTAATTGATTAATGTTATTAACAATATTTTTTAAAAAGAAATGTGTGTGAAAGTTTTATTCCTTGCACTTAAGTATTTTAAGGTACCTGAATCTGAAAATTTTTAGTTAGAAATCTAGTGCACGTTTCTATAATAATTGATTTTGATACAAATCTGCTTATCAATCTGGTAGAATGAATGATTGATAGGAAAAGTAAAATGTTTCTCAGTCTTGGATATATGAGAGATGGAAAAAGCATCTTTCTCTGGAGATTGATCCTGGTGTCCATTACAGGTTTGTCACCAACAGAACTCTCACTGCTTTCCAGTGCAGCATTAACCAAACACTTCTTTGGTAAGGTACGCTTACTGTAATTATTTGGTTTCTTCACTCACTTTGACACATTTTAACGGAAGGCTTCATTTCAACAACTGTCAGCTTCAAGTATATTTCGAATCGAATACTTAAACATTGATTGACTTGATTCTTGAAAATCCCCACCCACAAAAAATTACATTGTAACTTTAGTAAAATTGCATACATTTAATCTAAGGAAAAAAAAAGATAAATTAGAAAGACATAAAATAAAAATATAATTTACTTAATCTTTTAGTGGAATGATTTTTAATTAAGTGTTTGTGTGTGTGTGTGTTTTGTGTGTGTGGCACAATATGTTCCAATGGGATTCAGGAAAGAATTCAAATATTATTTAACCCTCGTTTTTTTATTTAAGAGGTTTGGGGCAAAAGTCATGGCAGCTATTTTTTTTTTCTTGAAGATACCAGTCCGGTTGGAAAAAATGTGACATGCAGAAAAAGTACAAGGTGTTAACTACATATTTGGACTGTAACGTCACTTCTCGAAAACAACAACATCTGGTTTCGGTTTCTTTGTAGATTCGACGCCCACACGTGCAGCTTTAGGTGCAGCGCAACCCCTGTTTGACCCCCCGAGAATCTAGCGACCCGACCGGAAGATGAGGGGAGGAGGGCTTTGAACTGCACGCGAGCGGTGACCAACGAATCCTCCTCTCACAAAATAGTGGACTCTAACAATCTATAATTAATTTTAATAACTTTAATATGTATCATTTTGTAAATAAGTTTCAATAGTTGTGACGTAAATAAATTCCATATTTTAATTAACCAAGAATATCACCGTTATTTTTCAAACGTTACAGCTTAGAGTTTTGGTGGCAGCGCTTTGGGATAAAAAAGTTAGCATTCAGGACCCGTGAGAGGGAGGAAAATTTTGGATTTTTACGGACGGACTGCAACGCAAGGAGAAAAAGAGATCTTCGGAAGAGCCGTGCTGCGATTCAATTCAGCTTCGGAGAAAGAGAGAGCGTCCTGCTCATAGAAGATCAAACTGATCTATAGTGTTAACGGCTAGTGTCCGAAGGGAAAGCGATTTTCGGAAGCCGTGCTGCGATTCAATTCAGCTTCGGAGAAAAAGAGCGTCCTGCTCAAAGATCAAACTGATCTATAGTGTTAACGGCGAGAGTGTCCGAAGGAAAGCGATTTTCGGAAGCCGTGCTGCGATTCAATTCAGCTTCGGAGAAAAAAAGAGCGTCCTGCTCAAAGATCAAACTGATCTATAGTGTTAACGGCGAGAGTGTCGAAGAAAAGCGATTTTCGAAGCCGTACCACTAGTGCACATAATTTGCTTCTGACAGCAAGCTGAGTACTTCAAATGGGTGAGTACTGTTATATTTTTGAGTTGCAAACTGCATATTGTATTAGGAATTTTGGTTAAAGTGTTCTTTAGAAATTTTGAAATACTTAGTGTTTTTCTTGCATGGGAACAGTGTTATTTTGTTTCTAGAGAATTGTAATTGTATTTCAAGCATTGTGTGCAATTTTTAGCTTAAGATTTATTGTGTTTTTAAGTCTCTTGAATGATTTTGATTATTTTTAGTGTTAAGTTTTTCTTTGTGTATTTCTGTGTATGCATGGGACCAGTGTTATTGTATTAATAGAGAATAGTAACAATAGTGCAAAATTTAGCGTGACATTTATTTGATATTGTTTAAAAAATGGCTTTCCTTGGTAAAAGGAAAAAGCAAGACATGTTGCAACTTGCTGAGGAATTAGGAATAAATGCCACTTTAAATATGACTGTCCCTAGCATAAAAATTGCAATCACTAACAGTGAAGGTTATTATGAAGAGAATTTGTTAAAAATCTGTATGAGACTATCATTGCAAACGGAAAAGATTGGAAGAGTTAGAAAGGGCTGAAAAATGAGATTAGAGGAGTTAGAAAGGGCTGAAAAAAAATGAGATTGGAGGAGTTAGTAAAGGAGCAGGCATTAAAAGAGAAAAAAGAATTACAGCTGAAATTTGATTTAGAAAGGTTTAAAATAGAATCCGGATTTAGGGTAAACGATGAATCAAACGATTCTACAAATGCATGTTCTGTAACCTCTAAATTAAACTTAAAAAATTGATCCCAGATTTCGATCCTAAGCAGTCAGATATTAGTTTATATCTAGTGATCTTTGAACGCCAGGCTAAAAGGGCGTCAATAGAAAAGAAAGAGTGGGTGGGGCAATTATTGGGTTTGTTACCCCTAGAGATCGTGCAATTTATTGCTCGCGAACCGGAGGAACAAGCCAAAAATTACGATTATGTAAAGAAATTATTACTTAAAAGATTCAAGTTAAGTCCGGAGGTCTTTCGGCAAAATTTGTCCAACACCAGAAAAAATCCGATAGCACCTGGAAGGATTTCACTTTTGAAATTACGAATTATCTAGATGAGTGGCTGATTGGCAAAGAAATAAATACCTTTCAAGATCTTAAAGATCTAATGGTGGTAGATCAATTAAAAACGCGCCAATGCTAGTATGAAAGATCATTTTTTAGATAATTGGGCAAACCTTAAATCAGCTACTCAAATAGCAGAACTCTTTGATAATTATGAGGACGTCCGAAAGGTAAATTCGAAACCCATGGATAGGTGGGGCAGAAATGATAAAATTTTTGACATACTCAGGGATCAAGGAAAAAGAAAATAGATTTGGGAAAACTTCCCCAGATTAGAGCTTCTGTTCCGGAGAGTACTAGAGAGAGAACTTTTGAAAAACGCGTGATACAAAGATGTTATCATTGCAATATGCCTGGACATATAAAGCCGGTTGCCCTAAATTAATAAAAAACAAAACGACGGAAACTCTCAATAATATTGAAGGAAATGAAAACCCGGATTTTCTTAATTCATATACAACAAAGGGCTCTGTGAATGGTCACGAGATAGACATTCTTAGAGATACGGAGCGACAATAGATTTAGTATGTGCAAAAATACATAAATCCTTCTTCTTTCTCTGGTGAAAATGTTTGGGTAAAACAACCGTTAAGCCCAGAATTAGTTTGTTTACCTTTGGCGGTCGTGGAAATTTTCCGGAAATTTTGGAACGGTGCAGACTAAAGCAGCGGTTTGTGGAAATCACTTAAATCAACACGGTCGATATTTGCTTGGAAATAAAACGGCCGAGCTAATAAAAGGAAATTTAGGCTATAATTTCCTGCCAGTCGAAATATTGAATGCTGTCCAAACAAGGTCTCAAGTCAAAGCGGCTAGAGAAGAAAGGGGAATAGATAGTGGTGATGCTAAAAAGGGGAAGATGAGGTTATAATGGTTTCTTCGGATGCAGAGGACGAAATTTTAATACCTGCACTCCAGGAATATGTTCCGGAATTAGCGCTGCTAAGGGTTACGCGAGAAAATTTAATCAATGCTCAAAAAATAGCGAGGAGATTAAAACCCTTTATACGAACAGGCAGCCAGTCAAGTGCAGGTTACCAATCAGGTTTATTCGCTAGAGAAGGAATTATTGGTCAAAAATCGTGAAGATAAGTTAGGTAACGTGGTGAAGTTAATAGTAGTGCCGGAAGGGTTGCGCGACCCTATTAAATCATTGTGTCATGAGGGAACATCTGCACCTGGGAATTACGAAATCAAAGACAAATGAAACCGATATTTCTACTGGCCGAATTGCTATAGAGATATGGAACAGTTTGTAAAAACTTGCGATCAGTGTCAGAAGGCTGGGAAGCCCAATGATAAAAAGAAAGCTCCACTAAAATTGGTCCCTGTTATTCAGGAGGTTTTACTAAGCTAAATATTGATGCATGTGGGCCTCTCCCCTGATCACATCTAAAGGGAATCGATATCTTATCACGGCCATTTGCATGTCATCAAAATTCCTGGAAGCTATTCCGGTGTCTGATATTAGTTCCGTTAGTGTCACAGATGCGCTGTTAAACATCTTTAGTCGGATGGGGTTTCCCCGTGAAATACAATGTGACCAGGGTACTTCTTTTACTAGTGCTCTGACTACCGAGTTTTTGAAAGATTCAGAATACTTGTCAGGCATAGTTCTGTGTATCATCCACAGAGTAACCCTGTAGAGCGATTTCATCGAACGCTGAAACGACTCTTACGAGTCTTATGTTTAGATGCAGGCTCCGAATGGGACAAACATCTTCCGTCAATTCTTTTAGCGTTACGAACTGTATCGCACGAAAGTACAGGGTATACACCGTCAGAGTTGGTGTATGGGAAAAATTTGCGAACCCCAGAGACGTTAGTAATGGAACATTGGATGGAACCGGAAGAAGAGGGTGATCTCGTCACTGAATATATGTTTAAGTTAATAAATAGATTAAAAGATGTCAAGAAGTAGCTATAAATAAAATGGAGGAAATGCAGGTTAAGCGGAAAACTTGGTATGACAAAAACGCAGTAAAACGTGAATTTAAGGATGGAGATTTAGTCCTAGTGTTAGCTACATCCAGAGCAAATAAATTAGCAGTGCAGTGGATAGGTCCTGGGACAATTTTAAATAAAATTTCGGAAACGAACTATTTAGTCGAAATCCCCGGCAGACGCGAAACATCTCAAATCTATCATATAAATATGCTAAACCATATTACAAAAGGCCAGAACACGTTAACGTAATTATTAATGATGAAACAAAAAACTCTCTCGCAGACCAGGAGTTAGAAATCCCATACTTAGAAAAACAATTCTCTCATTTATGATTTCGAGGACGTAATCCAGGCTAGCGAGTTGAACAAACACCTTCACGACAAACAAATGGATCGACTGCGCGAATTATTAAATAAATACTCTAAATGTTTTTCAAACAATCCCGGTTTAACTAATCTGGTTGAACATGAAATCCAGTTAATTAGCGATCAACCAGTTAGGACGAAGCCCTATCGAATGTCGCACCGACAAAATGAAATCTTAAAAACGAAATTAACCGAATGTTAAAATTAGGAATCATTGAGGTAGGAGAATCGGATTACATGTCCCCTATGATTTTAGTTGAGGTAGCTGGGAAAGAACCTCGTCCATGTATAGATTACAGGAAATTAAACGGGATCATTAGAACGGAATATTTTCCTCTTCCGAATATCGAAGAACGCGTAGAAAAAGTATCGGCGGCTAAATTTATTACCGTCTTTGACTTATCTAAGGGATATTGGCAAATACCTTTGAGTAAAACAGCACAGCGATACGCAGCCTTCTGTACAAGCTTTGGTACATACCGACCCCTAAGGATGAGTTTCGGATTAAAGAATGCTCCATATTTCTTTAGTAAACTCATGGCTGAATTACTTAACGGACTAGAGGATTTCGTTGTCCGTATCTAGACGATATCGCAATTTTCTCAGATACTTGGGAGTCGCATATTAAACATATGGAAACGGTTCTGCGGAGAATAAAGAGAGCTAAGTTAACGATAAAACCTTCAAAGTGTAAGTTTGCGCAACAAAATGTCAAATTTTTGGGTCACATTGTGGGTCAGGGTTTTCGCACTCCTTCCGAGATCAAAGTTCAGGCTGTTCTAGAGTTCCCTACCCCCTCGCACGAAAACCCAAATACGTGCTTTCTTAGGTATAGCGGGTTATTACCAAAAATATATAAATCTGTTCTCGGTAATCGCTGCTCCGTTGACGGATGCGTTGAAGGGAAGAGCAAAGAAGGGAGAAATTAAGTGGACGACCGAGTGTGAAAACGCATTTCGAGAACTAAAGGGAAACTAATTGATAAGCCCGTCTTGTACGCGCCAAATTTTGAACGAGAATTCATTGTTCAAACGGACGCTTCGAACGCAGGTATGGGAGCAGTTTTAACCCAATTAACTGAACAAGGTGAGGAGCATCAATCCTTTTACCTGAGTAAGAAATTTTCAGAGGTAGAGAAGCGTTATTGTACGACGGAGAAGGAATGTGCTAGTATTGTTTTCGCAATTAAAAGGTTACATTATTACTTAGATGGAAATTCATTTTTAGTTATGACCGATTACAACCCGTTGGTGTGGTTGAATAGAAATGTTAGTTCTAACCCTAGATTGATGCGATGGGCTTTGGCTTTGCAACCATATAATTTTAGAATTGTACATTGGTCGGGTAAAAGTCACAAAAATGCAGATAGTCTCAGCAGATCGGTGATAGATAATTAGGGATTGTTAACAATGTTCTCTTGCTCATGAATAATAATTGTTGCTTATGTTTTTAGTTAAAGGTTAATAATTGTATTAAATTTTATTTATTTACTAGTACTGTATATCATATCGAATGGAGATGCGTGTCAAAAAGATAAAGCCATGAAAAGCAAATGTATTAATATGCTTAATTTTGTGTATAGGGTTTTAAAATATACATGAGTATTTAGTTTACGCAAGAGGCATATGGTGAAAAATATTTTGTGTGTAAGGTTGTACACTTCGCATATCATATCAACACATGTCGTTAGTATAATTTTATTTAAGTATTGTGGCGAAGAATATTTTATGTGCAAGGTCTTACACTAGCATTTGATATAACATGTTGTTAGTATAATTGATACTAGGCATTGTGATAGGAGTGTTTGTATTTTTATTTAATGTATAGTATGTTTTCTTACATTGATTACATTGCTATTTCGTGATATGGATTTGTGTAAGTTCCCTAGCAAGAACACTCACTCACTAGAAATAAGTAATTCCAAATTTAGTTCAGTGTTTTCTTTAGTAATTAAAATTGCAGCTCAGAAATATAGTGGTGCTTGATGAAGGGATGTGTCGGTAATCTGTCAGTTGTCTCATCGTCATCCCATTAAACTTTTCTCAACGGAAAAGTTCCATAAGAGAGGGCGAGAGCTGTAACGTCACTTCTCGAAAACAAACAACATCTGGTGTCGGTTTCTTTGTAGATTCGACGCCCACACGTGCAGCTTTAGGTGCAGCGCAACCCTGTTTGACCCCCGAGGAATCTAGCGACCCGACCGGAAGATGAGGGAGAGATGCTTTGAACTTGCACGCGAGCGGTGACCAACGAATCCTCCTCTCACAAAATAGTGGACTCTAACAATCTATAATTAATTTTAATAACTTTAATATGTATCATTTTGTAAATAAGTTTCAATAGTTGTGACGTAAATAAATTCCATATTTTAATTAACCAAGAATATCACCGTTATTTTTTCAAACGTTACAGGACAATGAATAGCACTGAAATATTGTAACACACGAATTAACTACGGTATTATACAGAGCAATATGGCCTTCACTATTCAAAAGAATGAAAACACAGTACACACTTAAGTTGACATGACAAACCTGCACCTAAAGATCCTCAGTGTAGTCCCCTACTACTGTGACCACAACAATGTGGGAGGTGCTGAATACCATCAGCATTTGCTGCACCACGTTGCTCATCACTGGATGACACATGTACTTGTTGAAACTTTCCTACCGACAGTGCTTCTGTATGGTATGGTATGGCATTATTCCCAAGGGCTTCAACTAATTCATTGTGACATTACATCGCATTTCTCCCTCAGAGAACAGCTATTTTGATGTAAGCACGCAGCTCAACACGGGTTACTTCCATCTTGCACGACACTCACAAACTTACTGATTTCACAGCCCTTGCTGCGCTACTATCAGCTATCACACAGACATCTGTTGTCCTGCATACACACTATGCCTGCAGAACTTCCACGCAACACATATACGTTTGTGATCCGTTCACATATCTACAAGAAAAAAAAATAGTTGCCATGACTTATGCCCCAACCTTTGTAGAATAGCGGAATTGAAAATATACTCAATTTCTTAACTCTTACTAAATACGATATTTTTCCTCTCAATATGCCTCCTTTGAGCATTCATATAGTTGAAATATTGCATCATTCTGAAAATTTTTAAACTGCAAAATCTTATGTGTATTATCAATTACTTTTAGGGAATGATTTCTGGTGCTACCTTTGAAAGAGACATGACAAATTGAGAAACGTCTACTGATAGGTATATAAGTTTATGTGAAAAAAAGCTCAGTGTACACATATTGTATTCTCTGGAAATTTTAAGGAATTACACACATTCAAAATGCCCATGAAGGTTTGAATGGTATGCTCTGACATAGAATATCAGAAGAAATATTCATTCTCAAAGCATAGGAAGTTCAACTAATGCTCCTGATATGTTTGGTTATAGATTCCTAGAATGTTGAAATGTTTTTTCAAAAGTGGAATATTGACAACAACAAATATTCCCATTTTTTCCCCATAAATAAAAGTATATGAAAGTTCATGCATTAAGAACACACAAGGATTCTCAAAGCATTAAAACAAAAGCAATTAAGAATTTTAAGAAAAAGTTAATTTTATAAATATGGTGAGTTTTACTAAAGTCATTGCTTTGAATGAAAGTTGTAATAATGCTTATAAAGTTAAAATTGAAATATTTCAGCTTTTAAATTATTATATGCTCTCAGAGAACAGCACTATTATGAAAAACAACATTTTATTTCCTAAACTGAAGAAAGAATCTGAAACTTTCAGCTTAAAATGTCAATATATATATATATATATATATATATATATATATATATATATATATTATATATATATTTGAATGATCATAACAGTCCAATTCTGCAATTCAAGAAATTTTTTGGTATCATTCTTAGAATTTAAATCCTTATAAAATTTTAAATTTTGCATTTCAAACTGTTTTCCTTTGAAAATACAATAGTTGTTTTATATGTGAAGTCAAGGTATATGCTTCCTTTCAATTATCCTCCAGGTAGCTGCTATTCATCAATTGCTTTGTTTCTTTTAAATTTCTATTTAATTGCTTAAGACAAGCTAACATTTTTTTTTATCAATTATCCAATGAAGATTCTTATTTTAATTTATTTTAAATAAATGCTACCTTATAGCTGTATCTAATATTAAGCATAACTTATGTGGCACAGTAAATATTTTTCAATTTAAGTTTTGCATTAAACATTAATTAGTCTGGTATGCTAAGTAATATGATTATAAACAATTATTTGTAAAGTAAGAGGGACATGACCATTTCCTATGCTACATATTAAAAATAATTTTTTTTGAAATTATCAAAATGACTCATTCTGTAAATGATAACTTCAGTCATCATTTGCCTATTCATGTCAATGAAAAGCATTATATTTGGGAAATATGCAACAAG
Organism: Trichonephila clavipes; assembly: GCA_019973935.1. Taxonomy (NCBI): domain Eukaryota; kingdom Metazoa; phylum Arthropoda; class Arachnida; order Araneae; family Nephilidae; genus Trichonephila; species Trichonephila clavipes. The sequence goes on along the minus strand of BMAU01018589.1, from coordinate 167,911 downwards.
TCTTTTTCTCGATTTTGGGGTTTAAAAAGACATTTACATATTTCTACCAAGAAAAAGTCACATGCTTGTGAAACATGCAACATAGCTTTCTCTCACAGTGGAAAATTAAAACTTCATTTCCGTATTCATGCTAAAGAAAAGCCTCATGTTTGTGAAATATGCAACAAAGCTTTCTCTCAGAGTAGTACTTTAAAAAGGCATTTGCTTGTTCATACCAATGAAAAGCCTCATGTGTGTGAAATATGCAACAAGGCTTTTTCTCAGACCAACAATTTAAGACTTCATTTGCTTATTCATATCAAGGAAAAGCCTCGTGTTTGCAAAATATGCAACAAGGCTTTCTCTCTCAGTGGAAATTAAAAACTTCATTTACGTATTCATACTAAAGAAAAGCCTTGTGTTTGTGATGTATGCAACAAAACTTTCTATCATATTGGCGTTTTAAAAAAGCATTTGCTCATTCATACCAAGGAAAAACCTCGTGTTTGTGAAGTATGCAACAAAGGTTTCTCTCAGAGTAGCACCTTAAAACAACATTTGCGTACTCATACCAAGGCAAAGCCTCATGTTTTTGAAGTATGTAACAAAGGTTTCTCTCAGAGTGGTAATTTAAAAAAAGCATTTGCATGTTCATACCAAGGAAAAGCCTCATGTTTATGACATTTGCAAAAAAGGTTTATCTCAAAATGTTAGTTTGAAAAACCATTTACATACTCATAGCAAACCTAAAATATAGGTTTTTTCATGTTTACACCAGTTAATTTTTAGAGGCAGTATTTTAATTAAGATCTGCGCCTGGAAAAATTTAGAAACATTGAATTTCCTAAGATTTTAAAAGTATTTTTTTCTGAATCTTTTAGTTAAAGGTATCATTTTCGTAATTTCAATTGATAAAGCTGGTATGTGAAACAATCAACTGTGTTGCTATAATTTTTATTCAATTAATAATCCACAAGTATGCATTTAGAAATAATAACAGTGAATTGTGCTCATTGTTGATCACGAGCATTTTACTTTTATTTTGTATTGTTTTTTTAAGGCATGGATGTATTGATTTTGACCAATAAAAGTTTAAATTTTATTGCTTTTCTGGAAATAATGTTTCTTGTATATTTTATTTCAAGAACTTCAATTTCTTTTCTAATATTTTATGAAAATTATGTTTAGTACATTTAAAATAATGCTTTTTTTGGTAGATTTAGGTAAGTTTTGTTTTAAGTCCATTTGATGCAGAAAGACGTATTGGAATACTTATCTCACTTTCGTTTTTTCGTTTTGCTTTCCGAAATTCAAGTTAACATTGAAGAAATTATTATGTTGGATTGTGTTATTCTTTTGTACATATTTTAATTGAATAATGTAAAAATATTTATTTATTGTTCTTTTGTGTAAATAGACTTTAAATTTAAGGGTAATATTCACTTGTAGTTTTAAATAAAATGTAAGTGTAAATTAAAGTAAAAAAAAACAATTTATGTAGATGTTCACGTGGGGATTTAAAAAGACATTTCCGTATTCATACTAAAGAAAAGCCTTATGTTTGTGAAATATGTAAAGCCTTATGTTTGTGAAGTATGTAAAGCCTTATGTTTGTGAAGTATGCAACAAAGCTTTCTTTCAAAGTGGTGATTTAAAAAGCCTTTGCTTATTCATACCAAGGAAAAGCCTCATATTTGTGAAATATGCTACAAAGATTTCTCTCACAGTAGCACCTTAAAACATCATTTGCGTATTCATACTAAGGAAAAGCCTCATGTTTGTGAAGTATGCTAGAAAGCTTTCTCTCAAAGTGGTCGTTTGAACCAGCATTTCATTCTCAAAAAAAAAAAAAAAAAAAAAATTCATGTTTGTGAAGTATGCAACATAGCATTCTCTGAAAAGGGTACTTTAAATTCCCATTTGCTTATTCATACCTAGGTAAAACGTCATGTTTATAAAGTATGCAACAAAGGTTTCTCTCAGAGTGGAAATTTAAAAAAAAAGCATATACTTGTTCATATCAAGGAGTAGCCTCATGTTTATGAAGTTTGCAAAAAGGGTTTCTCTCAGAATGTTAGTTTGAAAGACCATTTACATACTTATAGCAAACCTAAAAAATATAGGTTTTCATGTTTACACCAGTTAGTTTTTATAGGCACTGCTTTAATGAAGATCAACATGTTGAAAAAAACTAGAAATTTTTAATTTCCGACGATTTTAAAAGAATTTCTTGCTTATCCTTTAGTTAAAGGTATCATTTTCATAACTTCAATTCATAAAGCTTGTATGTGAAACAATCAACTGTGTTATTATAATTTTGATTCAATTGATAATCGGCAAGTATACATGATAATAGTGAACTGTGCTCTTTGTTCATCAAGAGCATTTTACTTTTATTTCGTATTGTTTTTTAAGACATGAATGTATTCATTTTGACCAATAAAAATCTAATTTTTATTTCTTTTCTGGAAAGGATTGTAACGTCGTGTACCGCTAACCATCAATAAATTGTTACAGCCTAATATACAAATAAAAGCATTGTTTATTTGCTAAACAATTTGTTAATGAAGCAATAGAATTCAGTTCACATGCCAAGCCGATGCAGTCAGTCTATATTCTATTCTCAATGCCACCGGCGTTCATCGTCTTTCCACTGCAATCTCGGACTAAGCCCTTTTCTTTCACGGAGAAAAAAGACTTACTCAAAAATGAGTACGTAAACATACTCATTTTGAAATGAGAATGTTTGCATCAGATTTGACCGCATGCCTTGATTGAATTTGATTCCTTATATGTACTCAGAATCCCCAAAAATGCTAATTAATGCTTTCGGAAAAATTAAAAAAGATATTCAGGATTGCAGAAACTCTTTTAATATATCGGCTACATATTTTGATAATTGGGGCTTAACAACAAATTTAATTCTCATAAATCTTCCGAACTATTTTTTGTATTTACCACGCTACCCGCGGAAGAACACATGAGTACAAGATTGTTTTGATTTTTGAGTTAAATGTACTCTTTTGTATTTCTTAAGTAACTGCCTTTGAACTAAAAATTTAATGGGATAAATATTCACCTTATTTTGGCGGATTACTGTTATAAATGTAATATAATTTACTTGATTCATAATAAGTCATTTTGTTTAAATTATTCAGGCAAATAATTGTGTTACTTTGGAATACTTTTAAGGTGACCAGATTTTTAAAATGAAAAGGAGAACGAAAAATTTAAGGAAAAGTTACAACGTAAATGTGTGAAGCATTTTATTAATTGAAACAAAAATGCATTGTTTCGTTTCTCAATATATTTTATAATTTATCGGAAATTTCGAGCAAAAAATTACCTTTCATCTTTACTATAAGTACTGCAACTAAAAAAATATCCACATTCAATCTTGATTTCTGACTTGTCCATAAATTACGAACTGAAAAGACTCAACTGGTGCATTAGTTCCAGGGCAGCACAATGTAAATTAAAAAAAAAAACGAATAACTAAATTTTCTTATGTGATGTGCTTATTTTTGAAATGGTTAAGTATTTCAATCCATCTTATCAATTTCAGCATGTTGATTTTCCAATTGTTTCAGTTTTATTATAATTTAAATATACATTCAGTCTGCAAACTGACCATTGTCAATGATTTTAATATCAGGCATTTCTTTTGATAAAAAAAATCAACACAGTTTTCTATATCTGCCCAATTTACTTGTGATAAAGTCAAAAAACACCATTGAAAACTGTTATTTCCTGTGATATTTGTTTCAGACTATTCCTCGACATATTGGAAACATGTTTGGTTCATCTCTGAATACAGAGATTAACAGATCTGTTTTAAAATATTGAAAAAGGAGGACACTTTTCGAGGAAGGACAGGATCTATAAAAAGGAGAATGGTTTTGATCATCTTAATAATTTTAACTTTACTTTCATATTGAACTCGAAAATGCCTTGCATGGTTTGAAAAAGGCAAGTTTACAAAATAAATTTTCGTTTTCAATTAGTAATCTTTTTAGACTCTTTTATAAGCTTCACCTGTATGTAACGGAATCTTTGAACTATATTTTTACCCACTCTAAAAGGTCTGATTAATTCGAAATTTTGCACACTTTTCAAGGACTGCTGACAATAGAATAATTTTGTTCCATTGTCCTGATAAGGATCATGACGATTAACAATTTCCCATTTCCAGATTTGGTGACTGAAAGATTGTTACAACTCTAAAGCGAAAACACTCATGTCAGTAATTTCTTATTATAATATAAACAATTGCCCACTTTCTTTGAAAATGGAAATAAATAAATGATAGTTTAAAAAATTAAAAAAGCATGCTTTTATTGTAGATCGAACTAAAAAATGAAAAATAAATTATAGTTTAAAAAACAAAAAACACACTTTTATATAGTTAAACTAAAAAAAAAAATAATGCATAATGTAAGAATAAAAATGATTAACGAGAAAATATATATTAATGTCATTGTGGTAAAAGCGTGTGGTGCTTTTGTTCTACATTTTTACACTAACTCGGCATTTCAGAATAGAACTAGTAAGAAATTATAACAATTGATATTGAGCACCCCACATTTTTATCACGACATTGTCTCGCTAATCATTTTATTCTTATATTAAGAATTATTTTTTTCCTTTTTAGTTCGATTAACTATAAAAGTGTTTTTTATTTTTTAAACTATAATTTTTTTAGGAGTTTAATTTCTTGTAAGTTTTAAAGAACATTTTTAGCTTATTAGTAAATTTATGGAAAATGCGTTAAAAGTTCTCATAAAAAAATTATTTAAAGAGCTTCAACAATTTCGATATACTTTATGATTCCTTTCACTCTCATTTTCGAATATTGAAAGAATCAAAATTTACTGAACAGAAATTACAGAATGAGCAAAATTAGTTAGTAAAATTGAATGTAATCTATATTTCAAGAATGCTTTTTATTTTTAGACATTACATATAAATATTAAATGTTCTTGATTAATAATATTTAACGACTATTTTGTTTTATTAATAATTGATCGACATTGTTTAAATTGGATTTATCAGTACTTACATATTATCACAACCTTTTGGCGACATTATATGAAATGAAGCATATGATTGGCAATTCAGCGCCTATGACACATGCGAAATTGGTATTGCCAACAATTATTGCCATGTATGTAAGTACTGATTTATCTTATAACCCTGCATCACTCATGCGAAAAATGGCCTAAAGTTCTTGCGCAGGGTATCTCACACCCCCAAGAAAGTGGGGGTTCTGGATCACGAGGCGCTGAGGTGCTTGAGGTCCCCGCCTCCCCGAACGAGTTCTCTCCGTCCCCTCCACCCCTTCCCGCGGTTCTCCCCATCCAACCCTTCCGGCGTTCCCCTCCATCCACCCCCCTTCCAACCGGTCCCTCCAATTTCGTCCTTCATCCGTGACACTTTACACCCCCCCCACCTTTCCCTTCTATTTTCTCTTAGCGGGATATTGCATAAACAATCAAAATAGAAAAACAAAGCATAAATAATTTTAGGCTAATAATTTTTTTTCTGTAGGCTACAATACTGAAATATTGCTTTTCATTTATAGATATGATTAAAATATGGGAAGATAGATTTCGTAAATAAACCATATTGAAAAAGCGCGTTTTTTTTCTTTGTGAATCTGATTATAATAGTGATGTCATATGACTAGTGACATCAGTAATTTTTCTACCAATCAGTTGCTTCCAAAGTTACGTCATGAAAATGAACCAATCAGCTTACTGTTGCCACCTTGTAATACTCATTTTTTTTTCTTTCTGTGTATCATTTCTTCTCAAGCTCTGAGTTGGTAGAATACTTTGCTTCTCGATAAAGAATTATCACGTTCCAACCCTACCACAAAATTTCAAGATATTTTCTTTCGTGATTAGTAAATTGAAATTTATTTAGTTAACCATGAAACATGCTACACCTCTCGCCTTCTCCCATCCTCGAGCCAAAAGAGTGTGTTTTGATAAAGACAACGGGAAAGCTTCTTCGTTTAAACCAGATGCTGTTCCTGAGAATCATTTCCATTTAGGAAGTCACAACTACGCCGTTGTTTCTGATTTTGCAGACGTTGCACGAATTCACTTGCGCCGATACAAGCTCGATGCCGCTGGATCTCTTTTACCTACCAAAGATGGAATCACTGTAACACCTTCCGTATGGTTAGCCCTCGTAAGAGAATTTTCTGCAATCGATCAAGCCTTTGAGGATGGAAAAGTATTTGTTATCAAGGATTGTCTCTTACTTTCCCGAACTGTTATCGAGAATGTCACTCATATCATAATGCAACGTTATTTCCAACGAAAGGACTTTACTCGTAAATTTTTGACTCCAGTTTCCATGCTAAAAGAAACGGAATGGAATGTATTAAAAGATATCCATAAGCAGATCACGTCGAAAACTGTTTCAATCATGTTCGGGCGTGTTTTTCTGAAACTTCTGAGGCAAGAAGTGGCTAAACACATTCCTTTTCCAAAATCTGACTGCGTCGATTGTATCGACGCAGAAATGGTTCTCACTACATCAATGGTCGAACTCTTATGTAACCATATCGAAGAAAATATTTCATCATTGTTCGTATGCTTCGGATGTTTGGAAGGATACGAAAATCAACTAGGTCATGAATGTATGACATATTCAAACGGACAGAGAATTTCCGAATATGGTGATTTAGCCATATTAAACATGGACTGGGATAAACTGGTTGCAGATTTTGTCAATCGAAACATCCAAATGGTAAATTACATGAATGAGATGTTTCTCAATAAGTTGAATATGAATGTGCTGATAGAAAATGCTAAACAAATGTATGTTGCTAGAGATTCTTTATTATTATTGTAAATAAAAGTATTATTTTTCTTCTTCAAAGTGTATTTCTTATTTATTTATTTTTTTTTAAGAAAAAAGTGGTAAAGTACACACACAGAGAGATAGGCACACAATTCGTACAAATGTATTATTCTCATTAAATTTAAAACCTAAGATTGTAAAAATGATAAAAAATATGCTCAAAATGTATTCATTTCTAAGGGTTTTTTCTTCAAGGCTAACATGAATTTTCATATTGATTCAAAACATTGTTCTCTCCGTCCCCTCCACCCCTTCCCGCGGTTCTCCCCATCCAACCCTTCCGGCGTTTCCCTCTTCGTCCTTCTTCACCCGTGGCACTTTACCCCCCTTCCCTTGTCTTTGCTCTCGTGTTTATAAATATTAAAATTATTCCCAAATTGAATCATATCTAAAAAAAAAAATTTCAAAAGTTAACACGGTATTAATGATTAAAACCAGTATTTGAATTAAACATGGAGTGGAAAAACATTTATCGGGTTCCCGAACACGCAGGTAGTTTCGGTGGTATCGATGCTGTACATCGTTCTCTAAAAGGGAAGGTTTCAGAAAAGATATAAAAAATTGGTTACAAACAAAGGAATCATACACTTTACATAAACCAGTTAGAAAAAAATTGATACGAATCGAGTAATCGTTGGCCGAATAAATCAGCAATTTCAGGCAGATCTAGTCGATATGCAATCCTTATCTTCTTTTAATGACGGTTACAAATATTTGTTGACCTGTATCGATGTTCTTTCGAAGTATGCTTGGGCTATGCCATTGAAGAATAAAAAATCCGAATCTATTGTATCGGCTTTTAAAAAGATTTTTCTGAGCGCATTCCAAAAAAATTACAAACAGATGCTGGGAAAGAATTTGTGAACGTTGTGTTCCAAAAATATCTAAAGAAAATGAAAGTTGGATTTTTTACAACAAATAATAAGGCAAAGGCCTCCATTGTAGAACGATTCAATCGTACTTTGAAGACTAAAATGTGGAAGTATTTTACTGAAATGAACACAAAGTGTTACATTGATGTCCTTGGAAAATTAGTGTACAGTTATAATCATCACGTGGCATCGGAGCATTCGCATGGAACCTAGCTCGGTAAGTGAAGGAAATCAAACTCAAGTGTGGCTAACTTTGTACGGACAGTCTCTGAAAGAATCAAAATCCATATTCAAAGTGGGTGATACCGTGCGAATCAGCAGAGAAAAACTTAATTTTGAAAAAGGTTATACACAAAATTGGACGAGAGAAATTTTCACGATTCACCAAATCCTTTCTAGAAATCCAATAGTTTACAGAGTAAAAGATTTATCTGGTGAAATTATTCAGGGCACCTTTTATCCCCAAGAACTGCAAAAAGTATCCGATTCTGGATTTTATCCTGTTGAAAAGTTATTAGAACAAGGAAAAGGAATGGTAAAAGCGAATATTTAGTAAAATTTCAGGGATACCCAGATAAATTTAATGCATGGGTAAGTGATGTCAGAATGATATAAATGGGAGCGCATAATACTCTTTCCTTAGTTTGAAAGATGTCATTCTACATTACACTAGTTAGTGACAGTTCCAAGCTTTTTTTTTTCCAGAAAACAAAATATCCCATTTCATGACTCAACTTCCATTGCCCGTTACTTTGAATAATGGAGAGTGGGAAGTTGGCTTAGTAGATTTAATATATCCACACACATGGTATAACATAAGAAACGATAATAATATATTTGGATTTGATGTAGGTAATGGAGAATTACTTGTGAGACGAGTTCCACCAGGTTGTTATGAAACTGTGCCAGATATTTTAAAAGGAATGCATTTGGAATTGCATCAAAATAAAATCGAGTTTATTTATCATTCTGTGACAAAGAAGGTAAAGATAAAGCTTGGTGATCAGGCTAGAGTCGTTTTATACAAAGGCCTAGCTGAATTATTAGGTTTTGAACCTGGTGAATATAAAAAATCAGTGGAAAGTCCATACATAGCTGATCCTACAGCATCATTTCCTATCATCTATGCCTACTGTGATCTCGTTGAACCTCAGATCGTCGGTCACACTCAAGCTCCACTCTGAAAATTATAAAAGTAGAAGGAAAAGACGGAGAAATAGTCAATGCTCACTATACAAGACCTCACTACGTACCTGTTATTCGACAACAATTCCAAACGATTGAAATGATTCTGCGATTACATTCTGGTGACTTAGTTCCTTTTGAGAGAGGTCGCGTGATAGCTGTGTTACATTTTAGGCTGAGACAAATCATTTAAAAGAAGATGTGAGTAAATATAAAATTCATTTCTTGAAAGAAATTTAATGAGTAAAGATGCTTGTTCCTTATAATTGTTGTACAAAGCAATTTGAAGACTATTACATTTCACAAACAGGAAATGGACTCCCATATTACGCTGGACAATCTTTTCAGAAAGGATATGGTATTGGTGGATGGTTCAAACGATTATTCCGTACAGCTTTACCTTTTCTTAAGAGTGGTGCTAAATCAGTGGGAAAAGAAGTTTTGAAAACAAGCACACAAATTGCAAATGATATGTTGGAGGGGCAGAGTTTTCCAGAGTCTGCTAGACAAAGGACTAATGAAACTGGAAAAAAGTTAATAAAAAAGCTATCCAAAAAGCTGACGAAATGATAGGGCGTGGTAAGAAGCATCAAAGGTATAAAAGAAAGAGGAAAGGAATGAAAGCTACCAGTTCTTCCAAATCGAAGAAAGTAAGAGGACGAGATATTTTCGATCATTAGGAGTGATGGCTTTTCTATTAAAGGAGTCTCCTGAATGTGTTAAATCTGAGCTGAATTTATTTTTAGCTCCTCCTACCCAAACTGTAATAGAAAAAGGTCAATGGGTACAATTCCATCCCATTACTAATGTTGCAGATGGAGGTCCTATTGAATTCCTCATACCTGGAAGTGGTGATGCTTACCTAGATCTCTCTCAGACCCAATTACATGTTCGAGCAAAAATCTTTAAAAGCGATGGTAAAGTAATTACTAATGAAAATAAAGTTGGACCTGTAAACTTATTTTTGCACAGTTTGTTTTCCCAAGTAGACGTTTGCTTAAACGAAAGAACAGTTTCCTCTAGCAATAATACATATCCCTATAGAGCTATAATAGAAACTTTATTAAATCATGGGTACGACAGCAAAACTTCTCAGCTGACATCTGAACTTTATTATAAAGACACTGCTGGCAGGATGAATGTTTATGATGAAAACGATAAGGAACCGAATGAAGGATTCAAAAGCCGCGTGAAGTTCATTAAAGGAAGTGGAACTGTTGATATGGTTGGACGACTACATGTGGATTTATTTAACCAAGACAGACTTTTATTAAATTTAGTGGATGTGAAACTAAAACTCATCCGAAGTAAACCATCATTTTGTTTGATGGGAGAGGGAGATTACAACGTGATTTTTGAACATGTCTCCCTTTATGTAAGAAAAGTACAAGTTAATCCGGCGGTTGTTATAGGTCATGCGAAAGCTTTAGAAAGAACAACGGCGAAATACCCAATTGATCGAGTTAGCTGCAAGGTGTTTTCAATCCCACAATCTAGTTATTCTTTCATTCAAGATAATGTATTTTCTGGACAAATGCCTAAGCGTATTGTCATAGCATGTGTAGATAATGATGCCTTCAATGGGAATTATAAAAATCTCCTTTCGAATTCAAACATTATGATGTGAATTTTATCGGTGTGTACGTAGACGGTCAACCTGTTCCCCATCAACCCCTAGAGCTAGATTTTGAAAAAGGAAATTATATTCAAGCTTACAATAACTTATTTTTAAATTCTGAAGGACTTCATTTGTCTAGATCAGAATTTTCTAAAGGCTATTCCCTTTTTTTTATTTGATTTATCCCCAGATCTTTGTGAAGGAGAGCATTTTAATCTCATTCGTCACAGCAATTTGAGAGTCGAGTTAAAATTTAATAAGGCTCTGAATGAAACTGTCTCACTTATTGTATTCGCCGAATTTGAATCACTGATTGAAATAAACAAGACACGAAACGTTTTATTTGACTTTGGGAATTAAATGTTCACCTCTCAGATAAGTAAAATTTTATCAAAGGAGGCTCCTAGAGATTTCTTAGGTGTGTATCCTTCTGACAAAATACCCAAGGTCAAGAAAAAAGCAGCACTCGTGGTAAATACAGACCCCCATGATGAAGAAGGATCTCATTGGTTAGCTATGTATATTCAAGATGAAAAGACCATCGAATTTTTTGACTCTTATGGATTTCCACCATCGGTATACGAGCCTCATATCTCGCAATATGTGAAATTATTTCCAAACGTAATATATAATGAAACTTCATTACAAAGCCTCACATCCAATGTTTGTGGACAATATTGTATATTCTATCTTCTTAAAAGGTGTAAAGGACATTCAATGAGTGACATTTTGGGACGCTTTCTTAACCGCAAGAAAAATGATTTTAGACTGTATTTGTATTTCAAAAAAATTTATAATGTAAAGATGGTTTTTAAGAAATAAAAAAAATATTAAAGAAAAAAAAAAAATTGATTTTTTGTTTTTATAGTTTATATCACACATATACATTCTATTTATTATTTAAAGTTTTCCATATGTCTTTATCAAGCGATAAGTATTTCTAATTACAATTTCAAACTATTATCTTTTTTATAAACATTTAATTAAAAACAAGTTAACACTATTTTCTATTCCTATCCTTTATTCTTTAAATTTTCTTTGACCCCTCTCTTATTGTTCCCCTTCATTTTTTTTTTAAATTAATTCTCAATTCATATATCTATTTTTTTTTTTTTTTTTTTTTTTTTGCATTTCAACAGTAAATACACTAATTAAAATTTTTTGCTTTATTAACCCTCTTTAATCATATCATAAATAAAAACGCACACAATGTTTCAATGAAAAAAAAAAAGCTTTATTTAAAATATCAAGCATACATAAAATATTTAATATTGAATCCAAGTAGCAGGTTTTGCATACATAGTCTCGTACTTAAAATATCTGTTTTTTATTAACTGAGATGGAAAATCAAACTCTTTTAGAATATCAATAAAATTCCGAAGTCCATTCGGTTCAGTTTTTCTATCTTTTAACAAAAATGCTACCAAGTCTACAATGTTGGTATTTGGAAGTATCTTATTTTTGATCATTAGTTCTTTCTCATTAGTCCATGATAATGACGCACTATTTTGTTGAAGAAGTTCCATAATTTTCTCAGCTTGGTATCTTCTTTTCAGAGGCATCTGATTCAAAATTTCATTTTCGATATTTATTCGTATTTCATCAGAGGAATTCATTCGGTCAAATTCTTTTTCTCATTTGTATTAAAGTCCTCAGATTTAACTTCATGTATTGGTTCTGTTATGTTCTGGGTTGGCAGAGGAAAATTTGTATACTTTTGAAGAATTTGAGTATATAAAGTAGCTTTCTCTTGATCGCTTAAGTTAGGTTTTCGAAGAATTTTGTGCATTTCCTTATCTAAATCGGTTAAATGAATTTCAGCGAATTGTCGAAGTCTTTCTTCAGGTACAAGGACGAATTTCTTAGTGTGTTCCATGAAGTAATGAAGATATAACAGAAACTGCTGCAGGTATGAGGAAGCTCAGAAAACCTTCGCCTTTCTGTACAAGAAGTTTCCTTTTTTATATAATGGTACTTTCCTACTTGCTAATTTTCTTAGCACTTTTTTGTAGGGGGACAGCCGAGACTTTCGATGTTTTGTCAAAGGGACGTTTCCTTTGAGAATGTTGATGGTACATTCGCACAAAGCCTTTATGAGGGAGTTTGTACAATTTCGTAAAAGAGCAGCTTTGCTTTTGCTTCGAGCCAGTTGCTTCAAATGATTAATATGTTGACTCGCTAACATCTTTAAGTTAAATGAAAAAAATGATTGTATAACAAGCTTTAAATAACTTTTAAAACTTAATTATTTTACCTCATGTAAACTTTTTTTTTCCAGTTACAGTAATTTTTGAGAAGGTATCTACTATAATAAAGTATCTAATTTAATTTAAAAGTTTGATTTCTTTTTTTTTATTTGGAAATGATGAACCAATTTTGAGTTATCGGGGTTGATAGAAGATATTCTCATCTTCTGGAAATAATCCGGTGCGAAGACGTAATTTTTCATCTGTTTCTGGCCTTAAATCAATAAACAAATAACCATATGCGACTGAAGTTGCATCCTTGAAACTCTCTTGAAAGTACTTGGTTTGACTCGGATACATTTGTTTAGCTAATGAAGCCATTTGCATTTTATCCCTTACATTTTTAAAGCAACACATATAAGATGCATTTAATGAAATAGTTCGAAATTCTGCCCCTTTATAAAAAAGATTTTGAACAATAAATATAACAGAAATATTCTTATGATGACTACCTTTTGTAAATAAATTTGATAATTTTTTATCGCCTCCTAATTCGGACATTAAATCATCAATAATGATTAATGCATTACTTATCTGGCTAAGATCTGAGGGTAAACCATCAATGAACTCGACATTAGAAATTTCATCAAACAGAGTTTGATAAGCACCATAACACCAAATGATTTTTGAAGGAGTTGGCTTAAACATTTCATAATCCAACAACTTTTTGACAAAGTAAGTTTTTCCAGAATTGGAAGGACCACTTATTAGCATAGATGATGGATGTTGTATGGTTGGAAACTCCATTGCAAATGCAAGGATTTGTAAATTTCTCATACTATTTATATTGTAAATATGTTTATAATTTTACTTGCATAAAAATATTTAACTATGAATACCAAATAATTGAGATTGAACAAAAACATTTTTATATCAACTGTTTATTTACAATAAAATAATAACAATGTACAGAGATACAACAAACAATATTTACAACAATAATGAAACTGAATTGATTAGAGTAAATGATATAGCATTAACATTTCAATGTAAATAAAGAATCCGTCCTCCACACATATGGAATGTAATAGTACATCGATATTTTTTTTTTTAAATTATTTTTTTGTTTTATTTCAAAAACAAAAACTAAGAAGTGGTCATATACCATTTACAGAATAATTTCATTTACATAATCTTTTCATAGGCAAAGCAACATTTTGACAGGGTGAAGGAATGTTTCACTCTAATACAAATATATATAAATAAATACCCAAATTTTTACAAAATATAAAAACTCAAAATTTTGAGATGTATTTATCTATAACGTATTTACCATCAACATATTTACTCATTCATCATGGTGAATTTTTTTTTTAAGTGAAAATAACATAAGTTTGCTACTAAATTTTAAAGTGACCATATGCTAAAGTATTTATTCCATCTTGTAGAATGTATCTTTTGCTATCAAAAGGGCTCAGAGTTGACTTTTGATAAGCCACAGTTTGCACAATGTGATTGTGACTTGCTATTTTTTTAGCTTTGGCTAATCCACGACGACGATATAACAAAGTCTCTTTGTAGTCTCTATGTCTAATTTGTTGTTGGATAATAATTTTTGAGACTCCTTTCGCCGTTTTTTCTCCATTTCAGCACTTTTTAAACTATACATTTTTGGTTTGAGCCCAACGAATTCAAGAGCCAAACTGGATGATAACTCATCTTTCATCTTGCCAAGCACTTTTTTATTTATTTCGCAGTATAGGGGATGAGTTTGGGGATAATCGGAAGTATCGAAGAAATGTAGATCTTTCTGCATATCTTCATACACGTCTTGTGTTACAATTTCATAGCACAACGAATCAGTATCAGTAAAAAGTAATTTTGCATTGGTATCGTATTTTGATTTTATATACTTATAATGAAAATTATACATAAGAATCTTAGATATGTCTAGAATGGAGAAACCAATGTAGATCGGTCTATTTAATAAAAGGGAAACTTTTTTTTTTCTCTCTATCGAAACTAAATCTGTTGTTATTATACGAAAATTATGAAATGCTGGAGAAGCAACGAGTTTCTTCGATTTTTTCTGATCCTGTACAAGATCTATTACTGTGCGCTTCCGTAGGTTTTCCATGGTTTTACCGAATACGGCATTATTTAAAAGTTTAAAGAGATTTTTTCAAATGAGCTTTTCGCGTTTTTTTTTTTTCCGTATTAAAATCAATATATTTTTTAAGCCAAGGTCTTTGGTGAAATTTAAGTACTTTGTGGATTTTAGTTACTTTTAAACCTAGAGAAACATACTGTTTTAAATTTCTATAATGAACGATATATCCTTTTTTACTCATTAAATTAGGAACTAATTTCGTACAGCTATTGGTATTTAAATTATGTTCTTGCGCTATTTCTTTGCAGTATGGAGACAGCATATCATTTGTCACATTTAATGTTTCTGGGGCCAGGGGATAGTCATTATGTAAATTGTGTAGGTTTTGTGGATAATCCATGTCTACTTCTAAAATATAACCTATGTCTGACTCATCTGGAATTTCCATAAAATCAATTGGCTGTGTAATCCACTCAAAACCGTGAGTAGGTAAGGGTTGGGACATTGCCCATCCATATAAATTATTTGCATCCAAATAAAGGATGTATTTAGATGGTTTGTTTTCATCGTAAGAGTCTAAATATTTGTTGTTAGCTGAACTAAATCTATGGGATATCATTGAAATGCCACCTCTTATGCCTCTCTCGACAAATAAATGCATGTCTAAATCTGTAAAAAGCTCCAGTTTGACTCGCGACATGTAAAGACATGCTTGCCAAGCGAGTCCGGGAGCCGTGTAACAATGACATGGATCTAGTTTGTAAAAATTTAAGCATAATTGTCGAAAATTTTGAAAAACGTCTGCAAGTAGAATTACGTCACTCGTCACGTACAGATCGTGATACTCTCCTAGAGTTTTAAGATTAAAACTTTTCCATACGTTTTGACAATGTGCATAATCATCATCACTTACAGTTTCATTTGTAAGTGAGCTAAAAAAGGCTTCTTTAGAGGGCAAGCATCCTTCATTAAATTTTTGGAAAGTATCCATATATTCATAGGGGTAAATTCCTTTATGAAGCATCAGATCGGTTTTTTCCTTGAAAAATTTATTTGTTAGTGTTAATTCATTTTTTTCTAAATTCGAAACTAACTTTTCGAGAGAGGCATTTAAAAATTGCAGCGAATCGAGAAAGCGTAGAGAACCGAGAGAAAAAGATATATATTTTTCACTATTGGAAGGTATACAAGTAAGATTTTTGTTTTTTATTTTCCCAACACTCTGCATGATCAAATGGGAATCATACCCTCGTAAATTGTGAATTACGACAGGGATATGTTTAGCCAATGTATAATTAATATTGCAAATATTATGAGCAGCACCCCGGTATAAACCGGTGAGATGGTCATGATCCCGGACTCTATCCCCCAATAAAGGTTTTTCACATATGTGACAAAAGTGGCATTTTTAAAATGTAATTTATTCTCATCAGAAAAAAGTATCGGCCCAGTTTTTTTTTTTTTCAAAATATTTAGTATATCTTCCTCTTCTTTAATAATGTTTTTTAAAAAATGGTCAACGGCATTTTCTCCTCGATAAACAACAGGTGGTTTTTTAAAACTTCCATCAGGTCCAATCACCACATACGCATAACCACATGGAATATGATTTGCTATTGGTACAGTGGAAGATCTTTCAGGATCAGGCGCGCATGAGTTGATTTTCACAATAAGGGATTCAAAGTCGGCGTAAATAGTATATGGAACAGGTAAATTAAATTTAAAGTTTTCAAATTCTAACCATTTGTTTTCGGGCATTTTTATTTTTTGTTCTTTATGTTTCCTACAGTCTACTATATGGGCATCTAAGATTGATTTTTTAACAAACCTGTGAAGACAATAATTGCAATAAAAACTTTCTGATTTATGTTGTGTTAAGTCTGAAAGTAATCGATTTAAATTTTTAATAAGACAATAATGTCTTTTCTCTTGATTTGAGATCAAAAGCAAATTTACATGTTTATCAAAATTCTTTGTTGTTATTTTCAAGGGGAATATTTCATTCTCGAAACCGAACACATTAATTGATATTTTATTTTTTTTTTTCTTCAAAGCATTCAATCTGATTTAATGGAGTAGGAAATGTAAGGTTTTTCGTGCATAATTCATTCTGAAATTTTAAATAAGTACTCACTCTATTTGCATTGGCTTGAGCAGGATGAAGATGAGCTAACACACACCATAAAAAACAATGTTGGTCCTCATTTCTGATGTTTAATATTGCCTTTTTTTTAATCAGCTTTGGTGGAAGAGGAATGTAAGAAGCTGCTGCTAAGGGCTTGTAGATAGCAATCTTAAGTTCATTCTTCAACACATCTTGGAATTCCCATCCCGATCCTCTATTTTCAAATTCATTACATGATGTGATAACCTTTAAAAAAATAATAATAAATTCAAATTATAATCACATTCGATGTAAAATAATTCTGAAATATATTTCCACGGTATATATTTTATAGTTATTTGAATAACTTTTTCTTAAAATTCTTTTAAAAATTTCTTTTACATTTTATTTTATTATTTTTAAAGAAAAAAAAATGAATTAACTTGTTACCTTTGCAATGCTTGTTTCAACGTCAGGAATTTCCTCGGTTAATGTAATAGCACATCTTGATCTAAAATATGATGTACAGGTCTCAAAATCCTCTGTAGTAATTTTTCGGATGAAGTGAACACAGCTGTTGAGATACCACTTCACACCCTGCTTTGAAGACGCTGTTTCCTTAATTTTTTCAAAATTTCTGTCTTAATGCTGTGAAGGCTCACAGTTAAGTCCTTCGATGTTGAAGTATCTGGAAAGAATGTGTACACTTCAAAAGTATCCAAACATGCATTTCTAGTGGGCGAAACAGTTCGTTTTCGCGATGGTGCAGTTGAAATAGAAGTCCTGCCGTGATCGGAAAGAGTCGTTTCCGTGGCGGTAGAGGGACCGGGTGCGGCTTCCGAGGATGTGTTCGCAGAGGAATTTTCTTCTCCATTGGCTGTTCGAGACAGTTTCATGATAATCGGTGTTAATTTATGAATTTTTGAATGTCGAACGAAGTTATCTTTTCGATTGAATCTCTTTTTTGCATATTTTGCAATGGAATAAGGCTGAAGTGGTGTGAATTGAAAGTCGATGTCTTTCTAAACTGCGACGATGCGTGAAAACACTATCGCATTTATCGCATGAAAATGTTCCTCTTAAAACGCCATCGAAGGGTTCATCTAACTCACTGGATAAGTCTCCAAAATCCGCAGAAGCCAAAACCTTGTCGTTGATAGGAAAATCAGTCTCTTCGAATATTTTTTCGATATCCATTGTAAAAAGTTTAAGCATGAAGTGCGCACAGAAAAAATTTCGAGCTAGAAGTGAATTGGTTCATTCGCCTCATCTGCTTATATACGGAATCAATCGTTATGCGTAGGAATACAGTGAAGAATAATTAAAAGTATTTTTTTTTTTTTGTAACGAATAGCGAAAGAAAGGGCGGGGCTTATCTTCTTTTTTAACTCTAAAAGTATTTGGCATCTCCCCTCAACCGTATGAATGGGGTTTTACAACCCCCTCCCTGCAGGTAAACTGATTTTTCCCACCTTCAAAAGCTGTAAAATTCCAATTACTTCAGACTTACTCACAACAGCCACACTTTTCTCCCCACAACTTAAAGAATGCGATTTTACTACCTCCCTGTAGGTAAACTGATTTTTCCCACTTTCAAAAGCTGTAAAATTCCAATTACTTCAAACTTACTCACAACAGCCACACTTTTCTCCCCACAACTTAAAGAATGCGATTTTACTACCTCCCTGTAGGTAAACCAAATTCTTCCATTGTCCAGTTGTTAAGTTTCTTTTATTTTGTACTGATATATTCGCACACACACAAAGTCTGCTTTAAGGGTATGTTTTGTGTGGACTTTTCGCAACATCTGTTTGTGCTTTTTTGAAAGAGATACTCAGACAAATGGTTTTTTTACAAGCTAATAGGATAATTTCGCAATTTATTCTTCAATAGTTAGACTTACAACTGTTACAATCTTGAAATTCTTACACACGAGTTTCATACATACCTATGAATGGGTTGATTGCTACCCCATGGAGATAAAATTCTTAGTTTTTTTCATAGGGAGAGTTCCAATTACTTTTTATTTGCTCTCGAAGATTCTTTCAAAATGTTTTTACGTGAGAATTTTTTCTAACCACCGGTGTTTTTTTTTTTTTTTTTGTTAGATTGGGAAACATCTTTTGACTTAATAGGTTAGTTTCAACTTTCTCAGACTTCAACGGTTAGACCCACCACAGTACTCTTTTCTAAAAAGCCCATTGATATGTATATTACTTTACAATCTCTTTTTAAAAGGAATGATTACCTCTCCCCACATTTGATTTGATTTAAAAATTTCAGTTACCTTATTTATATTTTCAAAGGTATTCGGGGAACACAGAATTTATAAATGTTTTTTCGGCCTCTCTTTGTATTTTTCCTTTAAATGTGCCGATAAAAATAAATATCTTTTAAAAGTTCATTCAATGGTTTCGGCTTTCTGGTTCCTCAATCCTTAGAGTTTTTACCTTAGAATCTAGTAATGTCTACAAGTAAAACTTCTTTCTATCTCATAAATGCATCAATTACCTTTCTGTAGCTTTGTTTTGATGAAAAAAGTTTCGAATACTTCCCATCTTTTTTTTTTCGTAGACATTTTTTAAATGCAGCGATTACAAATTATTTCTCCGTATTTGTTTGCAATATTTTGGGTTGGAGATGTGCCGAGAAAAGAAATATATTTCTAAATAAGCTAATACAATAACTTCGGTTTATCTTATTTTTCAATGGCATTACCTAAGCATACTTGGAAAGAACACTGACACATGTCTATAAATATATTATATTCATTAAACTTCACACGAACTCAATTTTTTGAAACTGATGATTTATTCAATATGCTATTTTTATAATCATTTATTTTTATTTCTCTCTTAATTGTAAAAGGTGATTATTTTATTTTCAATCAGGTTTTTTTTTTCAACTTTTCTGAGTATTAAAATCAACATCTTTACGAGCGAAACATATAAGCAAAAGCATACTCGAAACAATGTTTTGAATCAATATGAAAATTCATGTTAGCCTTGAAGAAAAAACCCTTAGAAATGAATACATTTTGAGCATATTTTTTATCATTTTTACAATCTTAGGTTTTAAATTTAATGAGAATAATACATTTGTACGAATTGTGTGCCTATCTCTCTGTGTGTGTACTTTACCACTTTTTTCTTAAAAAAAAAAATAAATAAGAAATACACTTTGAAGAAGAAAAATAATACTTTTATTTACAATAATAATAAAGAATCTCTAGCAACATACATTTGTTTAGCATTTTCTATCAGCACATTCATATTCAACTTATTGAGAAACATCTCATTCATGTAATTTACCATTTGGATGTTTCGATTGACAAAATCTGCAACCAGTTTATCCCAGTCCATGTTTAATATGGCTAAATCACCATATTCGGAAATTCTCTGTCCGTTTGAATATGTCATACATTCATGACCTAGTTGATTTTCGTATCCTTCCAAACATCCGAAGCATACGAACAATGATGAAATATTTTCTTCGATATGGTTACATAAGAGTTCGACCATTGATGTAGTGAGAACCATTTCTGCGTCGATACAATCGACGCAGTCAGATTTTGGAAAAGGAATGTGTTTAGCCACTTCTTGCCTCAGAAGTTTCAGAAAAACACGCCCGAACATGATTGAAACAGTTTTCGACGTGATCTGCTTATGGATATCTTTTAATACATTCCATTCCGTTTCTTTTAGCATGGAAACTGGAGTCAAAAATTTACGAGTAAAGTCCTTTCGTTGGAAATAACGTTGCATTATGATATGAGTGACATTCTCGATAACAGTTCGGGAAAGTAAGAGACAATCCTTGATAACAAATACTTTTCCATCCTCAAAGGCTTGATCGATTGCAGAAAATTCTCTTACGAGGGCTAACCATACGGAAGGTGTTACAGTGATTCCATCTTTGGTAGGTAAAAGAGATCCAGCGGCATCGAGCTTGTATCGGCGCAAGTGAATTCGTGCAACGTCTGCAAAATCAGAAACAACGGCGTAGTTGTGACTTCCTAAATGGAAATGATTCTCAGGAACAGCATCTGGTTTAAACGAAGAAGCTTTCCCGTTGTCTTTATCAAAACACACTCTTTTGGCTCGAGGATGGGAGAAGGCGAGAGGTGTAGCATGTTTCATGGTTAACTAAATAAATTTCAATTTACTAATCACGAAAGAAAATATCTTGAAATTTTGTGGTAGGGTTGGAACGTGATAATTCTTTATCGAGAAGCAAAGTATTCTACCAACTCAGAGCTTGAGAAGAAATGATACACAGAAAGAAAAAAAAATGAGTATTACAAGGTGGCAACAGTAAGCTGATTGGTTCATTTTCATGACGTAACTTTGGAAGCAACTGATTGGTAGAAAAATTACTGATGTCACTAGTCATATGACATCACTATTATAATCAGATTCACAAAGAAAAAAAACGCGCTTTTTCAATATGGTTTATTTACGAAATCTATCTTCCCATATTTTAATCATATCTATAAATGAAAAGCAATATTTCAGTATTGTAGCCTACAGAAAAAAAAAAAAAAAATTATTAGCCTAAAATTATTTATGCTTTGTTTTTCTATTTTGATTGTTTATGCAATATCCCGCTAAGAGAAAATAGAAGGGAAAGGGGGGGGTGTAAAGTGTCACGGATGAAGGACGAAATTGGAGGGACCGGTTGGAAGGGGGTGGATGGAGGGGAACGCCGGAAGGGTTGGATGGGGAGAACCGCGGGAAGGGGTGGAGGGGACGGAGAGAACTCGTTCGGGGAGGCACCTCAGCGCCTCGTGATCCAGAACCCCCACTTTTCTACTACTTGTGTACACCTTTTATTTGAATAATACAGCGCCAGTTGGGTGAGTTGGAACGGCATGATCCAGAACCCCCATTGTTGTACAAAATAAGTTGTCAAGTTTTTTATAATTATTGAATGTTATTAAAATGAGAGGAGTGTATATTTTGTTCTGAAACTTTCAACATGCTTGATTTATAAAAAAAATATCTTAGCTACCATTATTGTTATTTTTCAGGATTATTTTATTTATACAAACATAAGAATGCATTAAATTAACAAAAAAAACTATTTTTTTATAGTTATAAAAATAATATAATTCTAAATCAGATTTTTATGATATTTCAATTAAATTTTTCTCTTAATGAGCAATTATAAATTCCTAACTTTTTTAGATACCTAGAAATCCTGACTGAATAAAATGGTCAAAACCTAATGCATATAATATAAGAATTATCAGATATTGAAGATTCTCACATTCCACTGATGATGCAAATTCTACAGTAACTGATAGTATTGAAAAGGGGGACTTTTGTTTAACAAAAATACAAGGCAAAAAAACTAAACATTTTTATATGACAGAAGTAATAGATGTTAAAAAAGAACACAAGAGTATTAAGTTTCTGAAGAATATTGCACGTTCAAATAAGTCTCTTTATAATAAAGAAGAAACTTATAAAACTCGCAACAGAAATATTCTGTTCAAACTGTCTAAACCATAATCTGTTGATGCTTCAGAACGACAATGTATGCAGCTCACTTTTGGAACCAGTTTTTACAATTAAATGTTGGATCAAAATACGTGCAATTCATTAATAATTTGGCACATTGCAATTTAAATGGTTACATGATAAATCAATGTATTAGCTGATATTGTTTCTTTTATTAAATGCATGTGTGTATGTTTGTTTTCTATTGATTACAGAGTGAAACCTAACTTTCAGGGAAAGGCCCTACGTACAATGATATTGTACCTAGGGCCATTTGTGAATTTTTTTAAAACCTTTTATTTCACAGAATTTAATATTTTAAGTTCTTATATTTACAATTGGATGATAGTTAGTATAATGATGAGTGCATATTAGTTTCAGATTTTTAAACAGGCCAGGGGCTCTGTTTTTGTGCATTGAAAAAATATGGCCCTAGGTACACAGGTTTCCCCTACTTATATATTATTGCAACCTATTGGCAACGTTATATGAAACGAAGCACCTGGTTGCCAATTCAGCATGTACAGCACAGGAAATTGGGGGGTACTTATGAAATATCGCATCAATATTGCCAACTCTATTAATAACTCACCAAGTTGGCAACCCCGATGACACACTAAAAATTGGCAACTAGGTGCTTCATTTCATATAATGTCGCCAATAAGACGTAAGTACCAATTGGAGTTGTCAATTCAGTGAATTATTAATAGAGTTGGCGATTGTTTTGATAATACGTAAGTACTGAAATCTGTTCAGTCTGACATACATGAAACACCATAGTTTTTAAAAAAAATGCTTTTATATTTAATCGTACTAAAAAGTAAATCTTAATATAAGAATGGGTTCAGTCCTAGGAGAGCCCACACCCTTGGAGCAAATTATTTTGGTTGGTGATAATTGCACCATCTTGGTAACTCTACTTTGATACATTATGTATGGTAAACCTAACTATTTCTGGAATTTTTGTATTTGGTCAGCGGGCATATCGAATTGTGTCATTTTGTTGTTGGGTCCTGGGCTGGAAGTATGGCACGTATGTGAGTGGATACACCTTTGAATTTTGTACTTTGTTGAATGCGAAATGTAAGAAAAAATTGATTGAATGGTGTATGAAGGAAGGATTGATTGCTTTGAATTATGAATGTTCTAAATGTAATGAGAGAATGGGATTATACGAACGAAAGAGTGCTGTTTTGGATGGAGATTTAGAATGGGTATGTTCGACCATTACCTCGCAGAATATTTATGGTCGCACTCTCATGATTCTCTTAACAATGAGGCCTTCAAGGCTTTTTGTTAAAATCCGCTGTCATGCTGTAGCCTCCACTCGGAAAAGATCAGCAGTAAGAAAGTAAGTGCTGTTTTTTTTTCATCTTAAATACGTTTGATTAATTTTTGTATTGTTAACATATATTTTCATTACGATCCACCTTGTCCCGCTATATTCACTTGCCGCCATCTCACTCTGGCTTGGCGCTTTTTTGGTTTGTTGCCAAGGGTGTGGGCTCTCCTAGGACTGAACCCAATACAAAAATTAATCAAACGTATTTAAGATGAAAAAAAAAAGAAACAGCACTTACTTTCTTAGAACAAAATGATTAACGAGAAAATTAATGTCATTGTGGTAAAAGGGTGGGGGACCCTTGTACTACATTTTTACACTAACTTTGTATTACAGAATAGAACTATTAAGAAATTATAGCAATTGATATCAAGCACCCCACGCTTTTAAATGCAGTTATTATTTTTCCATTTTCCCCACATTCCAATTTCCATAGTTTTTCCTGGCATTTCTAAATACCTTGTGTTCTGTTTTTTTTAAATCCTGGCACCCATATTTTTCTAATTGGTTTTCTACAAAAAGTACTTACATTTTTGCTTCATAATGTAATTCCTCTTTTGTCAGGAATAAGCCATTCTTTTAAACTATTTTCATGTTGAGTTCTTATTGCGAGACCATCATCTTAGATTGAAAACTATTGGATACCAAAATCTTATTTGCAGCAATTTCAAAACCATGCCTAAAAGATATTCGGTGTGTAGTGTACTGATATATATATTGTTCCAATGTGTGGTATTTTTGAACAGTAGTTTTTATACATGTGAACTTCAAAAAAATACATGCCTTCATGTGTAATATTTAGAAAATCATACTTTTTAAACCTGTTATCGTGTTTTTAGATGATGAATGCTTTATTCTTAATTTGCATTAATTTCATTTCTATTAGTAAGCAAATAATTCAATATATATTACATTAAAACAATGGAGTTGACTATAGTATCGATTGTATAGTGTTTATAAAAAATAACTTATGGTTGAAGGTATGTTGTTTCAAAAATCTCACTTATATTTTTGTTTATTTTTTGAATATATGATATGTATATGTCCAATTTCCAGAATAAATATTTCAAAAATATGATTTTGGTTTGTTTTATTTTTCTTGTTTACAGTGAAAAAAAAAAAGAGGCATAAAATGCTGTATATTGGATTATGGTTCTACTGTTTTAGATGTTTTTACATTCTTCTAAGGACTGAAATTTTTAAGTATTTTAATTTTTGATTAAAAAAACATTAACTTAAAAACTATAATATTTGTTTTCTTTGGTGATAGGAGAGTATAAAATCAGTTGATATGAATAAAAAAACTAGCTTAATTTGTAATATATATTGCAATGGATTTTTCTATATTTCCATCCAGATGAATGTGTTTCTATTTAAACAAAACAATTCATAAAAAGTACTTACACACCTGGGCCCAATGAGTGTTATTTTAGTCAAAAGGCTTTTTCTTCATTACATAATATGTAAAGAACTATTTCTTTCTTACTTTGTTTTGAAATTTTTACTGTATAAAGTCTGTTATTCATCCTAACGTTTCCAAGATATTTCTAATAACTTATTATTGAAAGACTGAATTTAAATAAAAGTTAATTTTCTGCTTGTATAGGATTTTAAAGAAACAATATAATTCTTTTAGAAACATAAATATAACTTGTAATAAACCAAATTGCTTCTGGAACTAGTTCAAATGCTTACAAATTTGTTTAACTATTTCATCGAATCTATTTTTGTTATTTTCAAAGATTTAAATCTGATGTATAAGTTCGAAGACAAAGTTTTTGATCAAATAATAGTTGTATTTTTTTTCTTAAAGTAAAATTTTTGTTGTATTGGGGACAGCATATAAAATTAAGTACATGGTTGCTAATTCAACGCGTACGAGACATGGCGAATTATCTTGAACGTTGGAATTTTTGCGATGATACTAAAGTACCTTTTTGTAACACAATAAATGCAAAAGGAATTTAGATTTTCGAAGTTAAGCGGTAAAAACTTCATAAAATGTAAATTAAATAATATATAAGATGGAAAAAAATGAAATTTACTAACTTAAGTATCGCATATTTAGATCCCTTTAAATTTGATTTGATGTTTTTTTTTTTATGTTAAAAATTCGTATTGGATACAACAGTATCGAAAATAAATAACATACAAACTCATATTTGACCCATAAATACTCATAAATAAGTGCATTACACACTCATCTAGCTGTTATATTCTCAAATTTGATCCAGTAACAGGTTCAAAAATGAGTATGCGATGTTTACAATTTTGAGTACGTAGTCGTTGCCAAAGATGAGAATGGGCTTTTCTCAAATTTGAGTATGTTTGCATCGGAGCTATTTTGAGTATGTGATGTATTCAAAAGTGAGTATTTTGTACTCCGTTCTGAATACCGGTTTTTCGCAGTGTTCGCGCTCTCTTCCCGTTCGTTCCAACCAGGGCTCTCCTCTCATGCTTTCTCCATCGAGGGCAGGGCTTTTCCCTTTTCTCCGTCCAAGGCTGGGCTCCTCTCTCTCTCGTCTCTTTTTTTCTTTTTTGTCTCCTGAAAAAGAACCCTTTTAAAGACCAGGGGTGTGTTCACAACACGCCCCTCGTCCCGTCTTATTGGCAGGTCACAAAAGTCTCTCTCGGCCTCCCTCGTCCTATTTGCGCATAACACACCAAAACACACCCGGGCCGTCTGGCCCAAGGCGCCATAATTCTTTCTCCAACATCTGGACACACTTGTCCATCCCGCCACCTGTTTCTAGTATCCCCTTCTCTCAACACCAGAAAAGACGACATGATTCTTTTAAAACAGGCTTCGCCTATTGTCAATGGGGCACCGGCTCTCTTTTACCATTATGGCGACCCGTCTGGCTGTCGTCACTCCCCGAGTTCAGACAATAAACAATGGCCACGTGCACTGGTCATTTTACAGCTGGTGGATCTTAAAAATTCAGGACAATCTATGGGTGTGAGATCACAACAACCGAAGACGTCGTACTTGGCCCTTAACAGCTGGTGAAACTATAAAACTTATCGTGAATCGAAAGATCGGGATTCACAACAATCGACGATGTCACAGGATGTTTCTTGTATATTTTATTTCGGGAACTTCAATCTCTTTTCTAATATTTTATGAAAGTTATGTCTAGTACATTTAAAATGTTGCGTTTTGGTAGATTAAGGTTACTATCGATTTACTCTCATTTGATGCAGAAAGACATATTGGAGTATTTATCTCAGTTTCGTTTTTTGTTTTGCTTTCCAAAATTCATGTTAATATGGAAGAAATTATAATGTCAGGTAATGTTCTTCATTTCTCTACATTTTAATTGAATAATGTAAAAATATTTACCTCTTATATCCTTTTGTGTAAATGGATTTTATATTTAAGGGTAATAGTCACTTGTAGCATTAAATAAAATACAAGTGTAAATTGAAATAAAAAAAACTTATGTAGATGTCCTGGGAAAATATATATAATTAGATATTATAATGAATTTTTTGTTTATTGTAAAATCTGTTTGTGTGGTTTTAACTTGCATGCCATCGAGATTTAGAAATTCAGCACTTCTTGGCTGTGTAATATAGTATAATATTTAGGAACTAATATATATTTTTTAAAATTTGTCCAATTTAAATTGGCTTGGGAAGTTACTTAAATTTGATAGAAAAATTTTGCTGGAAAATGTATAGAATCGGATTAAATTGATGCTGATCAAAACCTCTAGTAGGTTGTCTCATTTGAAGCTATTCATAAAGTTCTTTCTTTCAAAATTGTAAAAAAAATTTCATGAAAAAATGACTATATTTCCAGCATGGCATATACTTCCTATAGAAAAACATTATTTTTGGCCATTCTTTTAATATTTGTAGAAAAATTTATTTCCACGAGAAAATACGAAATAATATTCAAACCTTACATTTAGAAATCTTCGACGTGAAACTTTCAATGCACTTATGGCAGAATTATCCGAAATATTATGAAAATGTAATTTAATTAATTGTAGAATGTGAAGATGAAAATTTGAAATCATTGTAAGAATATATCATCCCCATAATATATATACAGGGTGTATAGGGGGTACTGATACGACTCGGAATCACAGGATTTCTGGGTCACAAATGCCACAGTTGAGAGCTATGGTGCAAAGTAATAGAAAAAAGGGACAGAACACATTGTATTGAAAGGTTATATTTACACATTGCATGTATTTTATTATTGACAGGGTTGTCTGATGAACAGGATTTACGATAAATAATGACTCGTGCTTAGCAGGAAAATTGCACATCTTCCTCATTCAGGTGTTCTGCAATACGAGTTTCAATTTTTTGCAGTTCTACCGTTTAATGCAGTGCCACGGCTCAGTAATGCTCAGTAGGCTTTACCTCCACCTCTCCTACAGACTGAAAATGTGTTCCCCTCAATGTTCTTTTCACTTATAGAAACAAGTAGAAGTCGTATGGGGCGATATCCGGTGAGTACAGTGGATATCCGAGCGCAGTAATGCGTTTGTCCGCCAAGAACTCTTTTACATAGAGAGCAATGTGCACCAAGACATGGTCTTGGTGCAAAATCTACGTGTTGAAGCTCTTCAAATCTTTGCTTTTTTTCCCCTCACTCTTTCTCTAAACTTTCTCTTGACCTCAATGTAGTACTGCTGTTTTGAGATTAGGATTCGAGGTACCCTTTCAGTTATGATGATGCCATGAATATCGAAAAAAAGAAACGATGATCATCCCCTGTTCTTGATGTCACAGATCGACAAGAACATTCATCAACTTCAGCAACCTCCCGTTCTTCCGAAAATCATATGTGCAGTGGCGCACACAGGAATTTTTCAGGGGGGGGGGGGGGTCCGGGGTCGAAAGTTCACCATTCTTGTATCATGCTCCTTTTGATTTTGTCGATTTTCCGGAACAAAACACAGTAAAAAAACTAGTTTTTAAATAAATAATTAGCATTAATTAATAAAATTAATCATTAATAGCAAGTAATTAATTAAATTTTACGTGCTATAATCTTAGAATTATAATGAATCGAAAAAAAATCAAGGGCTTTGAGGGTGGGGGTTCTGGACTCCCATGATCCCCCCTTATGTGCGCCACTGCATATGTGTCATTGAAAAATTTGACTATATGACGTGTAATTATCTCCGAACACTTCTTTAACAATTTAAAACATTCGGTACAGGAATTCTTTCTTCTTTTTTTATTCTTAATTTCCCGAGGAATTTCAAATTTATGCGCAGCTAAATTTTTACGTTTATGATGATCGCAACGCTTCGATACAACAACCTCTTTCTCTAAAACGTAAAAAAAAAAACTGTACTACATAAAGAGGGATGGAATGACGTGCTACCAGCACCGGAAAGAACATGGCCAAATATATTCCATTTTCATAGCTTCACAACAAGCCTAAAGGCTTGGGCATGTGTATAGTCCGGGAGTTTCATGGTCACATCTTGTATAATCCAGGAGGAATTTGAGCATCAATTGCATGGGAAGTTTTTAAGTAACTATTTACAATGAAATTCTCAAAATGAGTATGAATGTTAAAAGGATATTCTAAGTTATGAACGGTTGTATATGTTGTTCAAAAAATAACCAAAACTGAAACCTCTAATGCTTTTATTCAATTGATTAGAGTTTCTAAGTATGGTTAAATGTTTTTCACAAGTGTTGAATATTGGTAAAAATAGGAGTTTTTATTTTTTAAGCATGATTTGTAAGTTTAATCAATTGTGGAACTCAAACATTTAAAAAACACAAAAGGAAAAATTAGGGCCATAAAAAAATTTGAGTATGTAAATTAACGGTTTCAAGAAAGAAAAGAACGTTTTATATTGCGCATAAACTTTAATTTTTAGCATAGTCTTCAATTATTTTGCATTTGAGATTTTAATATAGCTATAAAATGGAAATTTTTTGTTACACAGTGCTCAAATTACTATTATAACAGAGCCCTATTATAAAGACCCTACATCAGGGGTGGCAACCCTTTTTGGGTCAACGTGCCATTTTTTCTAAAAAAACGTTTAATGAGTTATAGGCGTGCCATCAAATAATTTTGACTTGTAATTATTGAAGAACTAATAAAACTAAATACGAACAAATCAAAATTCTTTATTTAATACGAAAAAATACATTTTTCACTGTATAGTAGTAAATGTTTTAGTTATACTTGTAATTTAAATAAAAATAACATTAGTGTGATTTCTGCTGTTGTAGATTAGATGGCAATAGTTAAAGATGTTAATTTTAACAGAATGCATGCTGAATTAGAGTCGTCTGTTAAACGGTTTCTAAGCGAGTCTTTGATGTTATTTATCTCTGAAAATAATGACTTTCTGGCATAGGTAGATGAAAATATGGTTAAAATAGCATACGCCAACTTCTTCAAACAGTTAAATGCGTCTGGAAACGAATTCCATGTTTCCAAAATTTCGTTACTGGTATTTTTACTTATATTGCTTGTCAATATTTCTGTTTCAATCAATACCAACTTTTTCCTTGTTTCAATAAACTTTTGAATCCACATATTGAACTAGACTGGAAATCAATCAGTTGCATTTCAAGTTCTTCAATTTCCAACCAATCGAATTGAGACAAGTTCAGTTTATCAAACGAAATCACATCAGGGTACATAATAAATTTGAACGTTTCCGAGAATTCCTTGAACTGAGAAAATCTCGCTGAAAATTCTTTGATTAAAGAATCCATTATGGAAATAAAGTCATCAATAACTTTTTCTTCATTTCGTTTCTCTTGGGCATCTAAATCTTTGATATTTTTTTCAAGTTTGGGAAGTACTTGTAGTTTTTTGTAATAATATCGTTTCTGAAATCATATAGTTTAGCTTCAAAAGCGCGAATGAGATCCATCATGACGATAACTGTTTTATTCGGGCCTTGAAGCTTTATGTTCAATTCATTGAAATGGTGGCATATGTCTGTAAAAAACATCAATTTTAAAAGCCACATAATATCCATCAACTGTGGGTATTGTTTAATTTTATTCTCATTTTGTAGAGAAACAGTCTGATTTCTTCCAAGCAATCATCAAATCTTTGAAGTACGTTCCCGCGGCTCAACCAGCGAACATTGTTATACATTATTAAGCCATTATACACCGAATTGACTTCATCCAACAAAGCATCAAACTTTCGTTTATTTAAAGCCTGCGGCGATATGAGGTTGACTATTTTTGTGACTAAAGTTATTACATTATCAAGAGATGTTAAACCACTCTTTGCACATAAGACTTGTTGGGGAATAATGCAGTGGCCTTCAGGAATCGAATGTCCTACGTCTGTTTTAAATAAAGAAATGAAACCGTTTTTTTTTTTTTTTTGCCTACCATATTTGGAGCACCATCAGTGGCTACTGAAACAATTTACGGCTGCGGTAGCCGAGTGGTATAGGTACCGGATCGTGGCTTGCCTGGTCACGAGTTCGAGACCAGTACCACTAAAGACCCGCCGTGTAGGGCAGCGATGCACGTTAAATCTGTCGAGAGCTGAAACGTCCTCCCATTGGTGTGGTGTGGTAGTTAGGAGAGGGGGACTACCAGCTCAGGTGTCGTCCACGTCACTTGACCATGGTTCAAAATTACGTGGTCCGTCGCCAAAAGCCCCCGTGTAGCTGAACAGCGCGACGTTAATATTCAATCAATTAATCAATCAATACTGAAACAATTTTTTTCAAATCAATTTCTTTCTCAGCAAGCGAATTTCTTACTGCCGTACAAATATCTGTGCCCTTTGTAGTTGTTAACAACGACGTTATCGCAATTAATTCTTTCTTAATAATGTTTCCTACACAATATCGAGCAAAGACAGCTAAGCGTGCAGATTTAGTAATACTTTCGTCAAGACATAGCGATATATATAAAAGGAGCGGAGTTAATGTCATTTTTTTGTTGATCTGTAACATTTTCTGCCAATTTCAAGATTCTATCTTTCATTGTGTTTTTAGATAGAGGAACATCTTTGATGCGCTGAATTATCTAATCTTTATTATCAAAATCATCAAAAAGTGAGGGCGCACATGCCAACCAAGCTTCCTTCAAAAACTCTCCCTCTTGAAAAGGTTTACCATGCCGAGCAATGGCATTTGCAGCCGAGTAACTTGCCGCACTTGTGTGACAATTTTTGCTTACATATTTAAACATAGACTTCGACTGTTTATTTCTGTCTTTATTGCACTTGCAATTAATTCTTTTTACTCTGTTTCTCTTTTTTCGCAAAAGGATTTGTGATTTGTTTCAAAATGCCGTTTTACAGACGATGTTCTGCGTATCACTGTTCCAGAGCATAAAACACACACCGCTTTGTCGCCTTTATTGATCATGCCATATTTCTCAGCCCACCAAGTTTGAAATTATCTGCAACAATTACTATCTTGCACTTTTTTTTGTTGTTGTTGAACTAGCTATGTTAAATAGCAGTTAAAAATCGTAAATTTAAAACAACTTTTTAAACTTTAAATGTACAGTTGTGTCAATGAAATTGACAATTCTGTGTGCTTTCGCTTGATTCCTCCCACCCCCGCCAAAAAAACCTTTTTTACTGACTGCGCACGACTGCGGGCTCATGGGCAGATTTATTTGTTTTTAGGAAATTGAGTGCTTGTACGAGATTTCTGTAGTGTCTGCTCTTTCGCTTTTGTCTCAGGTCATTAAACTTTTTAAAAATAAAGCAGTGAGAGTTATTTTACCAATTATAGACTTACAAGACAGGAATTAGATCACATTAATAAATTAGATGTATACAAGCTGAACTATTAATGTAAACGTTAGAATATGTTTTTTAAACAACTTGAATATATTTAGAAATAGTTACATACACACACTATGCGTAGATAAACTTTGCATCATTAGCAATTTATAATATATGAAGTATTTACGCCAGACATAACAAACGACTCTGCTCACCGACTTGTCGGCGTCGCGACGGATCACTCGCGTTTGTTCATGATACTTCATAGTAAACTTAATTATTTTCATCTAAAATGCAAATCGTTTTTGATCGATGCCGTGCCCAAGATATTCTGTCGCGTGCCATCATTGGTACGCGTGCCATTGGTTCGCCATCCCTGCCCTACATTAAACAATACATTTTTTAAACATTCCGAATTAAAAATTTCATAGTATTTTTCTGATTCATGTTTAGAGGAAATAAATGAAAAATCTATTAAATTTCAGACATTTTTGAAGGCATAATAACAACTATAGCTTAAAATATGTGCGGCCCACATGAAAATTCTTCATGTTGCCCTTAAAAAGGTAGTATTAGAAACCATTCAAACAACAGTTATAATCTTGTTTCTGCTTGTTAATTATCATTTACTGCAGGTTTTTATTTTCGTTTAGAAACTAGTTTCCTTTGATGTACACTTCAAGAAATTACCCAGTTTCCTTGATGAAATTCCGTTTTGGTTTCCTTAAAATCGTTCATTACATCATTACTCTGGATACATAACTTGTAAGTGTCTCGCCTCTGCACCTAAAGGTTGTGGAAGAATTGGAAGGAAGACTAGCCCTATTCAAAATCCTTTAATTTATTTACAGCACAAACCACAACACTTGTTCGATCAACCAAAGTTTAGAGATGCACACAATTAATAAATATGAAAACAATTAACGAGGTACACGAGATATGAGAAGACTTTAATTGAATAGGACACTTAGGTCACTTCATTTTCTATGTCTTCTTAGCTACCTAATCTAGATTTCAATCTCAAGTGACAGATCGTCACCTTAAGTAATAGAATTATCAGTTACTAAATATCCGCGCCTCACATTAAATTTGATCAATCACTGCTCTGCTGCTATCTCTCTTAAAACTTCTAAACTTAAAACCTAGACGTAGTATAGTAGTCGTAATTTGCATGTTCACGTTTTCTTCTTCGGGGGAAGCTTTCTAATGAAATAATTTTTAAGGACCAAAACTTTCCCAAGAGGATTGTTGGTAAGAAGATCGCGGATAAAGCCGTCACAAACTATTTATGATTTTAGGAATATAATCTTACAAATAATTCCACTAATTCACCTGAACTTTCACTTTTCAATTAACGTTTAATTCTTCAGTACCGCAGTAAGATGCCATGCCTTAAAATCCTTTTTTAACACAATACTCAATAAGTCCCGGGCGTAACATACAGATGGCTCTACCTTCTAACTTTCCGAAGACTAACCTAATAGTAGTAACTTTTTCAAGCGGCACGTTTTAAAATTTCGTAATAATATTTTGTTAAGTTTAATAGCTACAGTGGTTTTAGTGAAGCAACTTTTGTTTGCTTAGAAACCATGTATGAAAAAGAATTTCGTGTGTTGGTTAAACATTACTTTTTGATGGGGAAAACACTGTTCTAGCAAATCAAGGGCTTGGTAAGTGTCATCCGGACTCTGCTACATCGCCAACAATGGTTAAGAGGTGGCATGCAGACTAAAAACGTGGTCGCACAGATACAAACGACGTTGAACGTTCAGGTCGCCCAAAGTCTTCAGTTGTTCCAGAAAACATAAAAAAAGTCCATAAAATTGTTTTATCCGATCGTAAATAGGAATCGCATGAGACAGCAAAGGACCTAAAGGTATCGAAAGGCAACACATTCACTATTTTGCATGATCATTTGTTAATGAGAAAGCTGTGTTCAAAGTGGGTGCCACGTTTGCTCACTGTCGATCAAAAACAACAGCGCATCGACAATTCAGAGCATTGTTTGGAGCTGTTTAAGCGAAATAAACAGGATATTTTACATAGAAATGTGACAATGGATGAAACATGTATCCATTACTACACGCCTGAATCCAAAAAATCTTCAGCTGAGTGGACAGAAGCCGGTGAAAGCCGTCCAAAGTAACCAAAAACTCAAACGTCAGCTAGAAAGGTTATGGCGTCCGCATTTGGGATACACATGGAATTTTGTTTATTGACTACCTTTAGAAACGTAAAACAATTAGTAGTGAATATTACATGGTATTATTGGATGAACTGAATAAAAAAATACAGACAAAGAGTCCTGAAATGCAAAAAAAAGTGCTTTTTAAGCAAGACAATGCTCCGTGCCCCATCCATAAAAACGATGGTCAAATTTAACGAATTGCGCTTCAAATTACTTTCCTGCCCAGCGTACAGTCCCGATATAGCCTCTAGGGACTACTAGCCGCTTACAGACTTTAAAAAAATACAACAGGTAAAGAGGTTCGGCTCAAATGAAGGAGTGATTGCCGAAGTAGAAGCCTATTTTTTGAGAACAAAGACAAATCGTTTACGAAAAAGGTATTAAAAGGTTAGAAGAGCGCTAGGCTGAATGTATCACTCTTGAAGGGGAGTATCTTGATAAATCAAGTTCATTTATACAAAAATTTGTTGTTTTATTAAATAGGCCATGGGACTTATTGAGTGATGTGCTATGCATTGCGATGTGCTTTTCCAAAATTTTAAATGTGAATAATCTTTTTACTCTACGTGCGATGTCTTATTATTTACTATAATCTCTCTTTTCTTCGAATTTTAGCTGATTATAATTCCAAACATTCACCTCTCTATTCTTCCAAATTAAAATTTGTACTTTGTTTATGCTATGAGATGACAACTGCAACTGATCTTCTTGAACAGAAAATGTTTTATTAATCTACAAGTTTAGTTCTGATTTCATTTATGTGGATTTTATTTATTTTGATTTTAATTTCCACAGCACTGTAAGCACACATGAACTAAAGGTAACCAATTTCATAGTTTTGAACTTTTGTCAAATAACAAGGGTTACACCTGAGCTACAAGAATTCATTACAAACCCTATCTCTATCCCTAGAAAATAAAGTAATTCTTTACAAGCAGATTTTGCGCCCAGTAATCGGGTACGGCTCTCCCGTGTGGGGGGCCACCGCCATCACCCACATGAAAAAAATTCAAAACGAAATTCTCCGTGTCATGACGAACGCACCTTGGTACGTTCGAAATGACGTGATTCACAACGACCTATATATGGAGCCGATTGGTAACTACATCCCTAAACTTTCTAGCAATGCATTTAAATCTATTGAATCTCACGACAATCCAATTATTAAAGCACAAACACTGTTTACGTATCCTCATCCTAAAATTAAATATGCATACTCTGTAACGAAGTGGAGAAACCCGCTCCGTGTTCCATAACACGACAGGAACTCTATCTACACACTCTTAACAACATAAAATCAACTTCACTGCACTGCATCATTCATTTTGGGTTCTTGAGGTGACCTGTCACCGTCTTGATTTACTGCCTTCGGCCATCCCGTCTTCCTTCCTGCGTTTCCTCACCCCCCTCCCTCCGGCGTTCTGCTTTGATACAACGCTCGTGCTTTGGGATACGTCATCCCACCCCACCTCTCGTGGGAGTTTTCGGTATGTGTTTAAATTTTCAATCATGGTTTTTCTTTTTTTCCCCTCCTTCTGGGAATAGGCGCCCGCGATCATCTAATTTTAGTTTAGTTTATTTTTTTCACACTCTTAACAACATAAAATCAGCTTCACTGCACTGCATTATTTATTTTGGGTTCTTGAGTTGAACTGTCAAAGACATAATTTACTGCTTTCGGCCGTCCCGTCTTCCTTCCTGTGCTTCCTCCCCTCACCCCGCCGGCGTTCTGCTTTGTTATAACGCTCGTACTTGGGGTACGTTATCCCTCCCCGCCTTTCGTGGGAGTTTTCGGTATTTGTTTATTTCATCATTCATGGTTTTTCTTCTCCCTTCCTTCTGGGAATAGGCGACCACGTTCATCTAATTTTAGTTGGTTTTTTTCGCAGTTGGAAGTCGATGGACAAGGTGATGGGTTCCTTCTGGCATCCGAGTGAGTTGACCCGACATCAAATGACCAAGTTGACCATTCGCTAGCCTCCGGCAATGGAGTTAGCATCGGTAAACACAGATACACTCCTTCTCATATTTCAACGCAAACAAAAATCAGCTCCAGCAGTTTTATCTTTAATCTCTAAAGGTCGCAATAATTAACTTTTAATTTTTTTAATTCTTTTTATTACTTTTCCTAACCATCCAATTAATCATGGCATCAATGTTCAACAATAGCGCAAAGATAGGGGATTAAGACCTCATCTAAAATCAAGTGCCCCGATGACTATTGTACCAATAAGGCATTGCCTGAAGACGGCTTAAGGTAAAAAAAAGTTTATTTCTTTTTTCAAATCGAGAGGAATTATGCAGCATGAAATTCCTGAATTGCTCTGAGAAAATCAAGAATTAATTCGAACGCTGCATAATCAAGACAATTCGTCCAGTCATAAAATGACTGTACAATTTGAAAAATTTGACGAAGGAAATGAAAGTTTCGATAGTTTCATTGAAAGATTCGAAACTAACTTAGACGTACAGAACGCATCGGTAGCTGAAAAAGCTAATGTTTTTGTTTAGTTTCATAAATGCTTAGTTGTATCAGTTACTGAAAAAATGTTGGCACCTGACATTCCTTCTGACCAGTGGCGCACATAAAGGGGGTCCGGACCCCCCAAAGCCCTTGATTTTTTTCCGATTGACTATAATTCTAAGTATATAGCATGTAAAATTTAATTACTTACTTGCTATTAATGATTAATTTTATTAATTAATGCTAATTATTTATTCAAAAACTAGTTTTTTACTGTGTTTTGTTACCGAAAATTGACAAAATTAAAAGGAGCATGATACAAGAATGGTGAACTTTCGACCCCGGACCCCCACCCCCCGAAAAATTCCTGTGTGTGCTACTGCTTCTGACCAAATTTTAAATAAATTAAAAGATGTATGCATTCAATGCAAACATTTAAAAAACATTGATAAAAAATCCAGTTTTATCAAAAACCCAAAGAAAAATTTGTTGTGGCTGCACAGGTACAACCATGTAAAAGAAAAATGTAGTTTTATTTCGATTAAATGTAATTTTTTGTGGAAAAATTGGACACATTAAGCAGGCCTGCCTTTAGCTAAACAAGCAAATGTGAAACCTGTTCAGCAAAAACAGGTGACTCTACAATATAGAACTGAGGATAAGAATGAAATTCCACTCTACGAACTAACTAATGATTGAGTATTGCACGAGGAACAACCAAAACCACCTTCTAATTATGATAAACTTAAAATTTGATAACAAAAGTTGTCCTATTGAATTGGATGCGGTTAGTGTAAAGAGTATTATGTGAATTTTAGGAAAATTTCAAATAAAAAAATTAAACCTGTGAATATAGTTTTTCAAACATATAAATGGGATTCATTAATACCTTTAGTTAATGTATAGGTTCATATAAAAAAAATTGAATTTGAAATTGCATACTGTGAATGAAAACTTGGTACTATTTTTGGTCGTGAATGGCTTTATAAAGAGTGTTTTTTTCCAGGTATAGAAGTTTAAGTTGGCATTACTTTCCAAGATGGTGACCGATTAAAAAGCTGTCAAGTGCTTTATTCTCAGTTTGGTTTGGCAATTCATCATGAATAGACTCACGCCCGAACAACGCTTTTAGATTCGTTGAATGGGCCCAAAACGAGATTGCCGTTGTTACCCATTTTCATAAGTGAATTTTGTTTAGCGATGAAGCGCACTTCTGGTTGAATGGCTACGTCAACAAAAAAAAAACTGCCGCATTTGAAGTGAAGCTAATCCACAAGTGTATGTCGAAACGCCGTTACATCCAGAAAAACTGACTATTTGGTGCGCTTTATGGGCTGGTGGAATCATTGGTTCGTACTTTTTCAAAAACGATGAAGGCCACAACGTTACAGTCAATGGTTATTGGTATAGAGCCATGATTACTAACTTTTTCATTCCTGAATTGAACAATCATGATGTCCAAGAGCTGTGGTTCCAACAAGACGGCGCAACATGTCACACAGCTCGTGCCACAATCGATTTATTGAAAGACACGTTTGGTGTCCGCCTAATTTCCCGTTTTGGACCTGTTAATTAGCCTCCAAGATCTTGTGATTTAACACCGCTAGACTATTTTCTGTGGGGCTATGTAAAGCCATTGGTCTATGCGGATAAGCCACAAACGCTTGACCATTTGAAAGACAACATTCGCCGTGTTATTGCCGATATACGGCCACAAATGTTGGAAAAAGTCATCGAAAATTGGACGTCCAGATTGGACTACATCCAAGCCAGCCGTGGCAGTCATATGCCAGAAATCATATTTAAAATGTAATGCCACAAGATTATCTTTCGAATTAAAAAAAATTCATGTCAATCGAATCATGTCATCGTTGTTTTATTGCAATTTAAAGTTCTATACCTCTCAAAAAACACCCTTTATATTGTGCAATGCATTTTTCTATATTTCCATCTGGATGGATGTGTTTAAATAGAAACACATCTGGGTGAGGTAGATAGCTCTGATTTTAACCACAAATGGTGTGGTTATTCTAGAAATGTCTAGAACGGATTATGAGCAGACTTTGAGTTATGTATAACTTGACTGCTCAAGCAAAAGGCGTGGACTGTATACTTTAAAAATGTTTGTTTATTGAGGACGGTAGGTACGTCCGCTCCGTGGATGCATTACAAGCATACTGACGAAATGTAAACAAGGAGGACTACTAGCGCCCTCTGCACATGCGGGTCGTAACAGAGTCCCCGCCATTGAAATGAAATTTCAATACAAATACATAATGCAATTGACGATACTTACATACAAAATACACAATATTTACAAATCAAAAAGGCATGCACAATATTAAATGCAAATACACAATATTTACAGTACTTAAATGAAAAATACACAATATTTACAGTACTTAAATGAAAAATACACAATATTTACAGTATTTAAATGAAAAATACACAATACATTTTATGATACTTAAATACGATTGAAGTTAATTTATACACATACAATAATTACTAATAACAAAATTCATACAGGTAATATACAAAGATTTCTGATTGTCCTTTTTAATATATTTCCGTTTGGCATACGCAGGTTCACAACTCGCACCTTACCATCGGTGCCAGGAAAAATTTCAGTTATTCTTCCGGTACTCCATTTCGTACTAGGAAGATTTTCATCTTTGATTAAAACTAAGGTTCCTACAGAAACATTATTTTTGTTAAATTTCCACTTGTGACGTTCTTGTAAATTATTCAAATAATTGCGTTTCCAACGCTTATATATGTTGGGTAATTTTTTTACTCTTTCCCATCTCGACAACTGATTCTCGTTTATATTAGTTATTTGCGGTTCAACTATGGATGTTAGGGGTCTACCTACTAAGAAGTGTCCAGGGGTCAGTGTTTCGAAATCATCGAAATTTGACGTCAAAGGTGAGTGGTCGGGAATTTAGCACAGCCTCAATTTCACAAAGTATTGTGATGAACTCTTCGAGAATTAAATGTGCGTTCCCCACGACTCTTTTTAAGTGGAATTTAAATGCCTTTACTCCTGCTTCCCATAGCCCTCCATGGTTTGGGGACCTGGGTGGGATAAAGTTCCACTCTATCGATTCATTTGTCAAAAATTCTGCTAATGTGTGATCAGGTAATTTAATCATTTTGAACAATTTTTTAATTTCGGCATTTGCGCCAACAAATGTTTTAGCGTTGTCGGTGGTGATTTTTGCACACTTTCCTCTCCTACCAAAAAAACGTTTTAAACTTGCAATGAATGCTTGGGATGTGAGATCTGTCACAAAATCTAAATGAATTGCTTTTGTACATAAACATACATAGACTACTACATAAATTTTATATTTAATGCCCCTTTTCTTCGATTTTTAAACTTAATGAAGAATGGGCCTGCAAAATCAACGCCCGTGACATTAAAGGGATAATTCGGTGTTACACGATCTCTCGGTAGGTTAGCCATAATTTGATTCATAGTGATGGGCTTGTTCTTAAAGCAATTCACACATTCATGAATAATTCTACGACAGTTATTTCTGTCATTGAGTGGCCAGAATTTTTGACGAACAAGATCTAAAAGTGAGGGGGGTCCTGCATGCAAATATTTTTTATGATAACGGCTCAATATAATATCAGTTAAAACGTTTCTACTAGGTAAAATTATGGGAAATTTAGCCTTCTCATTTAAATTTGAATTGGCAAGTCTGCCTCCTACTCTAATGATGTTGCTCTCATCAAGAAAAACATTAAGTGGAGTTAATTTGCTTTTCATAGGAATAGGCTCACCTGCCAACAATTTGCGCATTTCTTCATAGAACTCCCTTTCATGCAATGAGTGGATCAGCCAGTACTCAGCATGACTTACCTCCTGTGAAGTAAGGGGTCCCTTTATCTTTGTAATTCTGGTTCTGCAGTTGTGTATGAATCTGTAAAGAAAACTTACAACACGAATTAATTTTACATAGTTGTTTGAAATATCAATAATGTTTTCAAGGAAATTGTTTTTAGTCACTGTCAATGTCAAGGAAATGTCCTCCTTTGGATTTGAGTTCTTTCTCATTTCCGTTAAATACACTCTTTCTGGGATCGCTTCATCTAGTCCTTTGGTCTGGAAGTCAATTTGACGTAGAAACGAGGATCCATTCCACCACTTGGAGTTGGTTGTAAGAGCGTCTACGCTGATTCCTCTAGTAAGTAGATCTGCTGGGTTGTCCTTGCCGGAACAGTGGAACCACGAGTTAGGATCGGTGAGGGATTGGATTTCGCGAACCCTGTTCGCAACAAAGGTTTCCATCTATGGCTTGGACCTTTGATCCAATGTAAGGTGACCTGAGAGTCTGTCCAGAAAAGGGCTCTGGTTGAACACTTCTGATCTAGGATTTTCTTGACTTCCTTCGCTAAGCGTGCAGCAAGCAGAGCGCCCATCAGTTCCAATCTAGGCAGGGATAATCTTTTCAGAGGTGCAACACGGCTCTTGGATGTTACAAGATCAACGCTGACTCCGTCCTTGTGCTTGACTCTCAAGAAGGCGGCTGCTCCATATGCTTTTTGACTGGCATCAGAAAAGGTATGGATTTGGACTTCACTTGAATCTCCACTGGAATCGAGGATCTTTCGCGGAATCTTCAACTCTGATAAAAATGGAAGTTCTAACCACCATATTGTGACCATACTGCATGAATATCTGGCAGTAGCTCGTCATTCCAGGATAACTTCCGTAGCCAAAGTTCTTGTAATAGGCATTTGAGCCTAATTGTGTAGGGTGACAAGAACCCAACTGGATCGTATATTTTCCCAGCTGATTGAAGCACAATTCTTTTTGTGATGGGTTTTGACATGTCCAATTGCAGAAGTCCTTTAACATCAATTGTAAAATAGTCGTGGACAACATCCCATGGTATCCTAAAACCTTTGACGAAGGGATTTTAGAACTGTCGTCCGGGTGACGAGGATGTGTCTCAAGGCCTTCCTTTTCCCAAGTTCTCATCAATGTTTGATCATTTGAATTCCATTTGCGTAATTTCGTGCTGGCATTCTTCATGATTGTTTCAGCATCCTTTGATACTTTTAAGGCTTGGGAGATGTCATCAGC
The DNA here is from genome assembly GCA_019973935.1 of Trichonephila clavipes. Lineage (NCBI taxonomy): Eukaryota > Metazoa > Arthropoda > Arachnida > Araneae > Nephilidae > Trichonephila > Trichonephila clavipes. The sequence continues at coordinate 125,684 of BMAU01018589.1, read as the reverse complement.
ACCACTGATTACGTCATCAACATACAGACAAGTGTCAAGCATTTCAGTTGCTGCTGGATATTGCTCACGGTAATTCTCGATGTGATGCTTAATTGTTGCGGAGAGCAAGAAGGGGCTTACGTTGACTCCAAACATCACACGCTTAAATCTATACACTTGAAACTTGTAGGGATCTGTTTGATTTGATTTAATGTCTGGAAACAAAAATCTAACTGCATCTCTGTCCTCGTCACGTAATGAGATTTGCAAGAATGCACGTTCTATATCTGCGGTGATAGCAATCGTGTTCAAGCGAAAATTATCAGGTGGAATATGTTTGGGTTTTAAATTCCCACCTGACCATATACAGTCATTAAGAGATGGTTGTCCATCTTCATGAAAACTTGCATCGAAAACAATGCGCATTTTTGTAGTTAGGCTTTCTTGGCGAAAGACCGCTTGGTGCGGTAAATAGAATACTGCTCTATCAGTTGGTTTTTCAGTTTCTAGAACCCTTTCAATTATTCCTCGAGATTCATATTCTTTCAAAATTTCGGAATATTGTATGTACAGAGTTGGATCACGAATGAATCTTCTTGTTAAGGATTTAACACGTTTTTCTGCTACGGAAAAATTGTCATTTAACTCTTGTGTATGGCTCTTCCAAGGAAACCCAACTTCATAACGACCACTATTGAAACGTACTGAAGATTTAAAATGTTGCATGGCTTGGTCGTCTGGGTCACAACTAGACTCTGCTTTAATCCCTATTGCTTCTAAATCCCAAAATTTTGTTAAATTTCTATCAACCTGATCTTGGATGAAATTGCAAAAATAATATAGTTCGATGGTTCGTTTTGAATGGAACCTGTTACAATGTAACCAAATACGGAGTCCTGCAATATTATTGAATTGTCATGTAATTTTATTTGTTTACTTTTTAATAATTCATAAAATATTTCACCTCCCAGGAGAATATCAATTCGTTTGGGAATATTAAATTCCGCATCTGCATATGTTATATTTGGAGGCAATTTTATTTTTGTTAAATCCAATGGCTGTGTAGGAACGCAACCAGTAATTTTAGGGACTATGAGAAAGTTAAGTTTTCTTTTAAATGAACTTCCGTTCGAAATTTCAGCGGAAATTCCTTTCCTCACTGAAATGCAAGCTCCATTCAAGCCTACAATAGTTGAATTCATAGAGTATTTTTCCAACCCGAGGAAATTTGACGCTTCCAAGCTACAAAGGCATTTCTGGCTCCCTGAATCGAGGATCGCGTTCATTACAAGCCAACCAATTCATTACAATCGCGTTCATTACAACCTTGTCGCACTCTGAACTTTGACCTTCGCGGTAGAAAGCAAAATGGATTTCTCCCCAATCTCATTGTAAAGACACGTCGCGGCTGGACTCGGGTCATAAATGACCCCTGATGAACTCTGTAGAGAGGGGAGGTTTCTGTTTTGGTGTGGTTCGGCTAACGCTCGGGGCACCCTTGTTTTGCAAAGAAGAGAATTCTGGTTCGCATTACAAACCCTACATTTCCTGTTCAGTTTTAAACAGTTCTTAATAAGGTGATGGCCTAGACAATTAAAGCATAGGTTTAAGGATCTCACTTTGTTGCTTCTTTCTTGAACAGACATCTCGTGAAACATTTTACACTTAAAAATTGGGTGTGTCTCTGAAGGACATAACGGACAGGTTTTTTCATTGCTTTTCACGACAAATGATCTGAATTTTGGAGAATATTCGTTCTTGTTTTTCAACGAAGAATTTCTTTGTACGTTTTCTAAGGCTTGGCTCCTTTTTATTAAAAAGTCTAAAAAATTATTCCACTTAGGCAAATCATTAGAATGTAATTCCATTTCATATTGTTTACGCGATTCATCATCTAGACGTTGAGTTATAACAAAAATTAACATTGATTCACACAAAGCGTTAGGTTCTAATTCTAGTTGTTTTAAGGCTCTAAGATGACTCTGAATTGAATCTATTAAACTTCTGAGATGAAAAGCAGATTCAAATTTTATTTTGTTAGGATTTAAAAGTTCAGCAATATGACTATTTACAATTAATCTTTTATTTTCGTATCTACCTTCTAAAGCTTCAAATAAAGATGAGTAAGAATCGTTTACTGTTTGCAATTGTTTTGCATGGCCTTTCAGGGCAGATTGCAAATAATATAGTTTTTGCGAGTCTGATAAACAAGCGTTATCATGAATTAATGATACAAATTGGGATTTAAATTGCAACCAATCAATATATTGTCCCGAAAATTCCGGTAAATTAATGGATGGCAGTTTCACATTGTAATTAGCAAAATCATTTTCACAGATAATTCAGAGGTATTCACATTAGAAGATTCAAGTAAGGTATTGAGACTCACCTCTAAATTATCTGCGTCCACTTCCATAGTGTCCAAACTGGCCTCAAAATCCATGAGCTCTTCATCCGAAAGAACCCTGTAGCTTTCGGTCCGAAGTTTGTCTATTTTTGCTTTCACTTCAGAAAGCGATGCGAGTTTAGTTCTTATTTCAACTTGATTCAATGGTGAATCCACATTTTCCAAGGAGTTTCTAATGCGTGTGATCTGACCGAGCAGATGTGCTTTCCTTCTGTTAAACACGGTGAGTTCTGATAGTTCTTTTGGAGCCATTTTGATTTTTGGCTCGGGCTCGACACCGACCACAAAACTGGGTGAGGTCGATAGCTCTGATTTTAACCACAAATGGTGTGGTTATTCTAGAAATGTCTAGAACGGATTATGAGCAGACTTTGAGTTATGTATAACTTGACTGCTCAAGCAAAAGGCGTGGACTGTATACTTTAAAAATGTTTGTTTATTGAGGACGGTAGGTACGTCCGCTCCGTGGATGCATTACAAGCATACTGACGAAATGTAAACAAGGAGGACTACTAGCGCCCTCTGCACATGCGGGTCGTAACAACATCCATCCAGATGGAAATATAGAAAAATGCATTGCACAATATATATTACGAATTAAGCTAGTTTTTTATTCGTATCAACTGATTTTATACTCTTCTAACACCATAGAAAACAAATATAGTTTTTAAGTTAATGTTTTTTTAATCAAAAATTAAAATACTTAAAAATTTCAGTCCTTAGAAGAATATAAAAATAACAAAACATTAGATTTTTACATTTACAATGCACCAGTTTTTAACCTATTGGAAAGAGTTTTTAGAGAAGTTTTCAGCACCCACACTTAGAAGAAAAAATAACATCCTAAGTACCAGTAGAACCATAATCCAATATACAGTATTTTATTTTCAATGCCTTTTTTTTCAATGATTCACTGTGAACAAGTAAAATAAAACAATCCAAAATCATATTTTTGAAATATTTATTCTGGAAATTGGACACATACATATATCATACATTAAAAAAATAAACAAGAATATAAGTGAGATTTTTGAAACAACATACCTTCATCATCTATAAATTATTTTTTACTGATTTCTTTTGTAAACACTACAATCAACTCCATTGTTTTAATGTAATATGTATTGAATTATTTGCTGACAAGTAGAAATGAAATTAATGCAAGTTAAGAATAAAGCATTCATAATTAAGAAACAAGATAAATGGTTTAAAAAGTATGATTTTCTAAATATTACACATGAAAGCATGTCTTTTTGAAGTTCACATGTATAAAAACTACTGTTCAAAAATACCACACATTGGAACAATATATATACATAGGAGAACTATAGTTTCTGTTATCTGTACACTACACACCAAATATCTTTTAGGCATAGTTTTGAAATCTTCGCAAATAAAATTTTGGTATCCAATAGTTTTCAATCTAAGATGATGGTCTCCCACCAAAAACTCAACATGAAAATGGTTTAAAAGAATGTTTTATTCCTGACAAAGAGGAATTACATTAGGAAGCAAAAATGTAAGTATTTTTTGTAGAAAACAAATTAGAAAAATATGAATGCCAGGATTAAAAAAAAACAGAACACAAGGTATTTAGAAATGCCAGGAAAAGCAGAAAAACTATGGAAATTGGAATGTGGGGAAAATGGAAAAATATAAAAACTGCATTTAAAAGCTTGATATCAATTGTTATAATTTATTACCAGTTCTGTTCTGAAATGTAGAGTTAGTGTAAAAATGTGGTACAAAGAACCCCACGCTTTTACCACAATGACATTAATTTTCTCGTTAATCATTTTATTCTTATATTAAGATTTATTTTTTAATTTTTTGTACTATTAGAAAAAACTATAAAAGCGTTTTTTTTTAAAGTTTTTTTTAAAACTATAACTTATTAAATTTATGGTGTTTCATGTACGTCAGACTGAACAGGTTTCAGTATTTACGTATTACCCAAACAATCGCCAATTCTATTAATAACTCGCTGAATTGACAATTCCTGGTACTTACGTCTTATTGCAACTTATTGGCGACATCATATGAAATGAAGCACCTGGTTGCCAATTTTCAGTGTGTACAACACATAGGAAATCGGGGTTGCCAACTTGGCGAGTTATTAATAGAGTTGGCAATTGATGCGATATTTCATAAGTACTCTCCAATTTCCTATGTGTTGTACACGCTGAATTGGCAACCAGGTGCTTCGTTTCAATGTCGCCTATAGGTTGCTATAACATATAAGTAAGGGAAACCTGTGTACCCGGGGCCATATTTTTTCAATGCACAAAAACAGAGCCCCTGGCCTGTTTAAAAATGTGAAACTGATATGCACTCATCATTATACTAACTACCATCCAATTGCAAATATAAATACTTAAATAAAATAAATTCTTCTAAATAAAAGATTTTAAAAAAATTCAGAAAGGGCCCTAGGTGCAATATCATTGTAACTAGGGCCTTTCCCTGAAAGTTAGGTTTCACTCTGTAATCAATTGAAAACAAACATACACACATGAATTTAAAAAAAGAAACAATATCAGCTAATACATTTATTTATCATGTAACTAGGGATTGCAATATCGAACCAAAAGTTCAATACCGGTATTTTTTAGATCTTAATACCAGAATACCGGTTTTAATAAAGGGTGTTTTTTTAGAGGTATAGAACTTTAAATTGCAATAAAACAACAATGTATTATTCGATTGACATGAAATTTTTTGTATTCGAAAGATAATCTTGTGGCATTACATTTTAAATATGATTTCTGGCATATGACTGCCACAGCTGGCTCGGATGTAGTCCAATCTGGACGTCCAATTTTCGATGACTTTTTCCAACATTTGTGGCCGTATATCGGCAATAACACGGTGAATGTTGTCTTCTAAATGGTCAAGCGTTTGTGGCTTATCCGCATAGACCAATGACTTTACATAGCCCCACAGAAAATAGTCTAGCGGTGTTAAATCACAAGATCTTGGAGGCTAATTCACAGGTCCAAAACGGGAAATTAGGCGGTCACCAAACGTGTCTTTCAATAAATCGATTGTGGCACGAGCTGTGTGACATGTTGCACCGTGTTGTTGGGACCACAGCTCCTGGACACATCATGATTGTTCAATTCAGGAATGAAAAAGTTAGTTATCATGACTCTATACCGATCACCATTGACTGTAACGTTGTGACCTTCATCGTTTTTGAAGAAGGATTCCACCATCCCATAAAGCGCACCAAACAGTCAGTTTTTCTAGATGTAACGGTGTTTCGACATACACTTGTGGATTAGCTTCACTCCAAATGTGGCAGTTTTGTTTGTTGACGTAGCCATTCAACCAGAAGTGCGCTTCAGCAAAATCGCTAAACAAAATTCGCTTATGAAAATCGACCATTATTTTCGAAATAAAATTGCACAATTTAAAAGCGTTTTTTAGGCGTGAGTCTATTCGTGATGAATTGCCAAACCAAACTGAGAATAAATCACTGGACAGCTGTTAAATCGGTCGCAATCTTGGAAAGTAATGCCAACTTAAACTTCTATACCTGGAAAAAAAACACTCTGTACCTGTATTAGAAATTTTAGAAAAAGCACGAAAACGCAAGTGTTTCTTTGTTTTATATTTGCCAGTTTTATGAGAGAGTGTAAATATCACAAAAAATAATTTGTAACTTATAAATAATAACAGTACATAAATAACATACAAAAGAATGTAAAGGAACATCTTATTTATTTAAATCACAAAAAAGTGTAAATATCACTATTCAGTCTGTGATACGAGTACAAATTTTTAAATGTGATCTTAAAAAAACAATGCATCTATTACACTGCCATTAAGCCTGGAACGTAATTTTGTGCAATAATTTCATCCAAATTATCTTTTTATTTTTTTTCAAAATAATCTAAAATCCCCGATGGCTTGGGCTTAGAAAGTGTACTAAAATTTCTATCTTCATCGCAATTAGATTCTTTCCTCTGTAACAATTTTGTATCATGTTTCGTTTTTAAATGTGTATGGAGTCCCCGTTTGTACTCCGTCCATTCATTATAATAACACTAGAGCATTTTTAACAGTGTGTCACTATATTCTTTTCATCATATAAATAATAAAAACCAAACCGAAGTATTATCAACTGATTTTTATGTTTTTTAAAGTTATTCTCATTCATTCTTATGGGTTATTATTTATGAGTATATATATATATATATAATATATAAAAAAAAATATTTTGGCCCCTAAAGTATGATATGCAAATACAGTGTGAATAACAAACTAATCAATTAAAAAATATCAAAATATTAAGCACTTTCTTCACAATTTTTTTTTTTTTTTTTTTTTTTACGACCTTGTTTTCACAGACATGAATATCAGTCTACGAATCCTGAACATGTGCAGTATCGCTCTGAGCTGTAACAGGTTATTTTTGGCCCGCCTCTTTGGATGATTCACATATTTTATCACTTCTCTTAACTGTACGATTCAACTTTGTATTCACATCTTAATTAATTTCGCCCGTTAGGGAGACACAAAAATAAAAACATATTTTGCGATGTGGGTGATCCCTGAACATACAGTGGATACAATTTTAAGAAATTTCTAGTAAATACCAAAAAAACCGGTATTTAAGCTTGTGAATACTGGTATTTCAAAATTGTACAAATCGCTCAAAATACCGCGGTATTCAGTATCCCGGTATTGCAATCCCTACATATAACCATTTAAATTGCAAAGTGCCAAATAATTAATGAATTACGCGTATTTTCATTTAACATTACTATTTAAAAAACTGGTTCCAAAAGTGAGCTGTATACATTGTCGTTCTGAAGCATCAACAGATTGTGGTTTGGGCAATTTGAACACAATATTTCTGTTGCCAATTTTATAAGTTTCTTTTTAATCATAAAGAAACTCATTTGAACGTGCAATATTCTTCAGAAATTTAACACTCTTGTGTTATTCTTTAACATCTATTATTTCTGCCATATAAAAATGTTCAGTTTTTTGCCTTGTATTTTTGTTGTGAACAACCCCCTCCCCCTTTTCAATAGTATCCCTTACATCACTTACTGTAAAATTTGCATCATCAGTGGAATGTGAAAATCTTCAATATATAATAATTCTTATATTATCTGCATTAGGTTTTGACTATTTTATTCTCTCAGAATTTCTAGGTATCTAAAAAAGTCAGGAATTTATAATTGCTCATTAAGGTATTTGACTACGATCGGAACCGTGATTTCGCAAAAGCGTATAAATGGATAATATTTATGATATTTAGTGTCACTTAGATAAGAAAATGTATATAAAAATATTTTAAGAATAGTATTATAATAAAGAATTAATTAAGCACAATATTTTGACAAAAAAAATGAACATTGAATGATCCATTTTCAAAATATTCTCCTTTTGTGAAAAATGCTTCTATTACAATAATATTTTGCCTTTATACAGCTCCGACCTCTGTACAGAGGCTCAACTAGAATTTTTGAAATATATAACTTAGAAGTGGGTTTATCCATTTTTTACGACAGCAGAGGAGAGAAATTTTAAGAAAAAAACGCCGATAATTATTTCAATTGGTTGTAACTCTGAAAATAATGTGAATTTTTCAAAAATCATAATTGAGCCTCTGTACAGAGGTCTGAGCTGTATACAGGCAAAATATTATTATAATAGAAGCATTTTTCACAAAAGGAGAACATTTTGAAAAAAGATTATTCTTTCATTTTTTGCCGAAATATTGTATTTAAATAATTTTTTTCTGCCAAAATGTCCTTAAAACAATTTTATGAATGTATTCTAATCTAAGTGATACTAAATAGTATGAAAATTATTCATTTATGTTTTTTTTCAAATCACTGTTCCGAACGTAGTCGGATACCTTAAGAGAAAAACTGATAAATTAAAATTTTAATTTTGAAATATCGTAAAAACCTGATTTAGAATTATATTTTTATTTTTATAACTATAAAAAAATGTTTTTGTTAATTAATGAATTATACTTGTATAAACAAAATAATAATCCTGAATAATAACAATAATGGTATGTAACATATTTTTTTATAAATCAACCATGTTGAAAGTTTCAGAAAAAAATATACACTCCTCTCATTTTAATATAACACCCAATAACAATAATAACTTGACTATATCAAAATGGCTCAGAAAATTAAGACCATTTTCCTCCTTTTATTATGAAAACTTTTCGATGAAATAATAACATAAATAATACTAATTGCAATTGTACCTAGGAACAAGGCAACAATTATGTGGCCCCAGGTACAAGACTAGGTAATTTTATACAAAATGTCTTCTGCTGAAAACCCACATGAAGAGAGGAACTATTTAAAATTTTATTTAGTACTTAATGTTACAAACAAAATTATGTACAAGAAAAAAAATTCAAAGAAAATTTTTGACTTACTTTGTACAACAATAAAAAGAGATGAGCTACAAAACTTTACTTCGGACTATGCAAAAATGTTTTACTTTTATAACTAACCACAGCTTTCTTTTGAAAAATTTTAAAATGAATGCCAAAGTAGGAATTGGCATTCCCACTCACCCGAGTAATAAAACTTAGAACTAAATATTATTCTAATAAAATGGGATGGCCCTAGGTACGCAGGTCTCCCCTTCTTATATTTTTTAATCGTATACAACATGTCTGCATACAGGAGTTTTTGTACCAAAGCTGTATTAGATTTTGGTACTTACATACTATCGCAACTTTATTGTCGAAATTATATGAAATGAAACACATGGTTGTGTCAATTTAGCGTGTATAGCACATGAAAAATCAGGGTGGCCAACTTGGTGAATTATTTTGAACGACGGCATTTTTGCGATAATATGTGATGTGAGACCTTATTGAAATTATTTGCTTAAGTAACCCAGGTTCGGTATTCGTAAATCGCATCATGGCCAATGTTAAATAAAATAAAGTTTTCTTAATTAACGACTCATTACGTTTAAGATACAGTTAAATTTATTGATGCCCAAGTAAAAATTAAGTTTTACAAAAAAAAAATTAGAGAAAATTAGCTTTGAGGAGAGGAGTGCATGGTGGCGATTTTTAGCTACTCTTGGTTACGTCTGAGTGCTGTAATTTTGGGAGAGAGTCTGCTGAAAATTCGGATGCGTTTCATTTTATTCTGAACCCCATCACGCCAAAATCTTGGAGCCGGACTGTTTGCTGTCCCTTGAATTTCGCATCTGATTGGACACACTCCACTGCGCAATTCTACAAGTCGTGAAATTTATGCGTTCACTGAACTTAGAAAAGTGCGGGAATACTTTGACACTCCCCACCGAAGGAATTTCACCACATTCGGTCAAGGGGGACTCGTATAAAAATTTCTAGAAAGCAAGGGACAATTCCTAGCCCCCATCATATGTAAGCACCTAAATTTTTTCTACATTCCTTTACCCAGTTCAGGACCAGTTGATTTTCCCTGTTAAGCCTAACTGCATTTCAAAATTCATGCTGTTTCAAAATCCTTGCTGTAACAAAATATGCCAAAAAATTTATGGTTTTTTTATCATTCCAAATTCCATAAGTTCCAATCCAGATCACACCGGCATGATCACGGGACTTAGAGAAGGGAAGATTTTCAGATGAAGAAATTCTCTTCGCGGTTATGAGGAAGAATCAAATGATGAAATGTAAAACAGCAAGTATGATTCCTCCACTGAAATCGTTTCCAATTTAGAAGAGGGAGACACTGTTGAAAATAAATGTTTTATATAGAGAAAAACAAAAACATTTGAGAAGAACTTAATTTTAAAGGAGACAACTGGTACACATCTTATCCACTTTCAGATGAACTTCTGAAGAAAAAAAACTATCGCTGGAACAATAAGAGAACATAAAAAAGAAATTCCAAAATTTTTTAATTTAAAAAATAAAATTTACTCCTGTATGTTTAGCTTTAATACGATACAGATTTTTAAAAAAATTAAAATCTGGTGAAAAAACATCGCGCTCACTAATGACTAGACTAAAGGATGTACTGAAAAGCAATGTACTGAATGCCCTTATAAAAAGAACAGAAAAACTAAATTTACGTGTGAAAAATGTAATAAACATATTGTATTTCCTATTTTTCTTCCTTTTTAGCTGCTGTATACAAATTTTTTAGTAAAACCAGAATGTAATTATCCTTGGGTGTGAGATACCCTGCGCAAGAACTTTAGGTCATTTTTTTCACGCGAGTGATGCAAGGTTATAAGATAAATCAGTACTTACATATTAAGGCAATAATTGTTGGCAATACCAATTTTGCAAGTGTCATGTGCGCTGAATCGGCACAATCATATGATTCATTTCATATAATGTCTGCAAAAGGTTGTGATAATATGTAAGTACTGATAAATCTAATTTAAACAATGTAGATCATTTATTAATAAGACAAAATATTCGTTAAATATTATTAGTGAAGTAGATTAAATATTTATACGTTATGTCCAAAACTGAAAAATAAAAAGCATTCTTGAAATAGATTACGTTCAATTTTACTAATTTTGCTCATTCTGTAATTTCTGCTCAGTAAATTTTGATTCTTTCAATATTCGAAAATGTGAGTGAGAGGAATCATAAAGTAAGTATATTGAAATTGTTGAAGCTCCTTTAAATTATTTTTATGAGAACTTTTAAGACATTTTCCATAAATTTACTAATAAGCTAAAAAAGATCTTTAAAATTTGCAAGAAACTAGTCCCCTAAAAATTAGTTTTAAAAAACTAAGAAACACACTTTGATAGTTTTTTATTCGAACTAAAAAGTAAAAAATAATTCTTAATATAAGAATAAAATGAACAACGAGAAAATTTATGTCATTTTGATAAAAACGTGGGGTTATATCAATTGTTATAATTTCTTACTAGTTCTATTCTAAAATGAAGAGTTAGTGTGAAAATGTAGTATGAAAAACCTACACTTTTACCACAATGACATTAATTTTCTCGTTAATCATTTTATTCTGACATTTTGAATTATTTTTTACTTTTTAGGTCGATTAACTATAAAAGCATGTATTTTAGTTTTTTAAAACTATAATTTATTTTTTACTTTTTAGTTCGATCTACAATAAAAGCATACTTTTTTAATTTTTTAAACTATCATTTATTTATTTCCATTTTCAAAAATACTGGGCAATTGTTTATATTATAATAAGACATTACTGACATGAGCGTTTTCGCTTTAGAATTGTAACTTAATCTTTTAGCCGCCCAATTTGGAAATGGGAAATAGTCATGATCCTTATCGGGACAATGGAACAAAATTATTAACTTATTGTATTGTCATTGGTCCTTTACAAGTGTGCCAAATTTCGAATGAATCAGACCTTTTAGAGTGGGTAGAAATATAGTTCAAAGATTCCGCTACATACAAGTGAAGCTTATAAAAGAGTCTTAAAAATATTAATAAGTGAAAGCGAAAATTTATTTTGTAAACTTGCCTTTTTCAAACCATGCAGGGCATTTTAAAGTTCAATATGAAAATAAAGCTAAAATTATTAAGATGATCAACCGTCCTCCCTTTATAGGTCCTGTCCTGGCTCGAAAAGTGTCCTCCTTTTCAATATTTTAAGACAGATCTGTTAATCTCTGTATTCAGAGATGAACCAAACATGTTTCCAATATGTCGAGGAAATAGTCTGAAACAAACATCATAGGAAATAACAGTTTTCAATGGTGTTTTTTGATTTCATTGCAAGTAAATTGAGAAAATATAGAAAACTGTGTTGATTTTTTTTATCAAAAGAAATGCCTGATATTAAAATCATTGACAATGGTCTGTTTGAAGTAATCGGAAGACTGAATGTATATTTATAAATTATAATAAAATTGAAACGATTGGAAAATCAACATGCTGAAATTGATAAGATGGGTTGAAATACTTAACCATTTCAAAAATAAACACATTCCTTATGAAAATTCAGTTATTCTTTTTTAATTTACATTGTACTGCCCTGGAACTAATGCACCAGTTAAAAGAATCTTTTCAGTTGGTAATTTATGGACAAGTGAGAAATCAAGATTGAATGTTGATATTTTATCCGCAGTACTTACAGTAAAGATGAAGGATAGTGTTTGCTCCGAAATTTCCGATAAATTAGAAAATATATTGAGAAACAAAAAAATTCATTCAATGAGAAAATACTCCTTTAAGTAAATAATTAAAAGGGACGGAAGCATAATTAACGTATTTTTGTTTGAATTAATAAAATGTTTCATATATTTACATTGTAACATTTTCTTAAATTTTTCGTCCTCCTTTTCATTGTAAAAGAAAACTGGTCACCTTAAAATTATTATTTGCTTATAAATAAGTGCCTGAATAAATAAAACAATGATTTATTATAAATCAAGTAAATTACATTACATTTTTTGCACTAATCTGCCAAAATAAGGTAAATATTTATCCCATTAAATTCCTATTATAACCTTATATTAAGAACAAGGTTGTTACTTGAGAAATACAAATAAGAGCATTTAACTCATAAAATCAAAACGATCTAGTACTCATGTGTTCTTCCGCGGGCAAGGTGGCAGATGCGAAAAATAGTTCGAAGAATTTCTGAGAACTAAATTTGTTGTTGAACCCCAATTTTTAAAATATGTAGCCGGTATATTAAAAGAACTTCTGTTATCCTGACTATCTTTTTTAACTTTTTTAGAGTGTTAATTAACCATTTTTTCGGATTTTGAGTCCATACAAGGTTTCATATTCGATAAAGCCATGTGATCAAACCTGATACAAACATATTCATTTCAAAATGAGTATGTCTATGTGTTCATTTTTGAGTATGTCTTTTTTCTCCATGTAAAACCTGTATTTTGCAGGGGTTTTGTAAAACCTATATCAGGGATGGCGAACCAATGGCACGCGACAGAATATTTTGGGTATTCCACCGATCAAAAATGGTTTGCATTTTAGCTGAAAATAACTAAGTTTGCTATGAAGCATTATGAACAAACGCGAGTGAACAGTCACGGTGCAATGCCGACGTGTTGGGGAGCAGGCTCGTTTGTTATATTTGCGTAGTTACGTCATGTATTATAATTGCTAATAATTCAAAGTTTATCTACGCATAGTGGGTGTGGGCATGTAACTATTTCTAGATATATTCAAGTTGCTTAAAAAATATTATTCTTCCGTTTACATTAGCGGTTCTCAGCTTGTATAAATCTAATTTATCAATGATCTAATTCTTGACTTGCAAGTCTAATTCATCAAGTGACTCTCACGTCATTATTTTTAAATTTTTTAATAACCTGAGAGAAAAACGAAAGAGCAGAAACTTATAGAGATCTCGCTTAAGTACTCAATTTCCAAAAACAAAAGAATCTGCGCATGCGCCCGCAGTTAGTAAAAAAGTTATTTTAGGGGGGGATGATCAAGAGAAAGCACATATAATAGTCAATTTCGTCGAGACAAATGTATATTTAAAGTTTATTTGTGTTAAATTTACGATTTTTAACTGCTATTTAACATGGCTATTCAGCAAAAAAACAAAAAAGTGCAAGATAGTAAATGTAACAGAGAATTTCAAACTTAGCAATAGAAATATGGCATGATCAGTAAAGACGACAAAGCAGTGTGCTTTATATTCTGGAACAGTGGTCTGTAAAATGGCATTTTGAAATAAATCGTAAATTCTTTTGTGAAAAAAGCGAATCAGAGCGAAAAGAATTAATGCAAGTGCAATAAAAGACAGAAATAAACAGTCGACGTCTATAATTAAATACATAAACAAAATTGTCACACAAGTGCGGCAAGTTTCAAGAGGGAGAGTTTTTAAAAGGAATCTTGGTTGGAATGCGCGCCTTTACTTTTTGATTATAAATATAAGATAATTCAGCGCATCAAAGATATTCTTATATCTAGAAACACAATAAAATATAGAATCTTGAAACTGGCTGAAAATGTTACAGATCAACAAAAAATTGACATTAACTCTGTTTTTTTTTGTTTTTTTTGTCTTGACAAAAGTATTGACATTACTAAATCTGCACGCTTAGCTGTCTTTGCTCGGTATTGAGTAGGAAACATCATTAAGGGAGAATTAATTGCGATAATATCGTTACTAAAAACTACAAAAGGCACATATATTTGTATGTCATTAAAAAAACTTGCTTTCTGAGAAAAAAATTGATTTGAAAAAAATTGTTTCAGTAACCACTGATGGTGCTCCAGATATGATAGGTAAAATATTATTAATAATAATAATAAATGGTTTCATTTATTTTTATTTAAAACAGACGTAGGACATTCGATTCTTGAATACCTCTGCATTATTCACCAACAAGCCTTATGTGCAAAGAGTAGCTTAATATCTCTTGGTAATGTAATAACGTAAGTCACAAATGTAATCAATTCCATATCGCCGCAGGCTTTAAATAAGCAAATGTTTGATGCTTTGTTGGATGAAGTTAATTCAGTGTATAATGGCTGACTAATGTATAACAATGTTCGCTGGTTGAGCCGCGGGAACGTACTTCAAGGATTGGTTGATTGCTTGTAAGAAATCAGACTGTTTCTGCAAAATGAGAGCAAAATTGAACAATACCCACAGTTATGGATATAATGTAGCTTTTAAAAAATTGATGTTTTTACAGACATATGCCAACAGTTCAAAGAATTGAACGTAAAGCTTCAAGTAAAACAGTTATCGTCATGATGGATCTCATTTGCGCTTTTGAAGCTAAACTGTATGTTTTCAGAAACGATATTATTAGAAGAAACTACTTCCCAAACTTGAAAAAAAAATTATCAAAGATTTAGATGCCCATGAGAAGCGGAATGAAGAAGCAGTTATAGATGACTTTATTTCCATATTTGATTCTTTAATCAAAAAATTTTCAGCGAGATTTTCTCAGTTCAAGGAATTATCGGAAAACTACAAATTTATTATGTGCCCTGATCTGATTTCATTTGATAAACTGAATTTTACCCAATTCGATTGGTTGGAAGTTAAAGAATTTGAAATGCAACTGATTGATTTCCAGTCTAGTTCAATATGGATTTAAAAGTTTATTGATGCAAGGAAAAAGTTGGAACTGATTGAAGTAGAAAGATTAACAAGCAATATAAGTAGAAATGCCGGTGACGAAATTTTTAAACATGGAATTCGATTCCAGGCACATTTAACTGTTTTAAGAAGCTTGATCATGCTTTTTAACCATATTTTGTTTAGCATGACATATAACTATGTTTAGAAGACGACTCTCATTCAGCATGCATTCTGTTAAAATTAACATCTTACTATTCTAATATCTACAACAACAGAAGTCACACTATAATGTTACTTTAATTTAAATTATATGTATAACTAAAACATTTACTACTATACAGTGCAAAATGTATTTTTTCATCTTAAATAAAGAATTTTGATTTGTTCATATTTAGTTTTATTAGTTTCCCAATAATCACAAGTTAAAGTTATTTGATGGCACGTCTATAACTCATTAAACATTTCTTTAGAAAAAAGGGCACGTTGATCTAAAAAGTTCGCCACCCTTGAGCTATAATATAGAACTCTTTGTAAAATTTCTTCATATAATTTTCGTTTAAGATATTAAATGGCTTTGAAGTGGAACTTCGGATATACGAAATGTACATACAGGATGATTCACTGTTAAATCGACAAACTTGCAAGGTGTGTAAGGGGTACAAAGACGACTCGGAATCACATAGGAATGCAGGGTCGCAAATACAGTAGTTGCGAGCTATGTTGCAAAGAAGAGAAAAAGAACAGAAAACATTTTATTAAACGGTTGTACTCTAACAGGTGTTCAAAATTACGACCAGAAGTCGACTGGAAGCGCTGCTGCATAGAATTCCTGATGTACTTGAAGATTCCTTCAGGCAATCTTGCTGTAGTTGGCGTTTAACGGAAGGTTTCGTGAACACCGATCCTGCTGGAGTTCTTCATTTGCGATCCGTTCCCATAGGTATACGAAATCGTATCCAAACTATGAAATGGTTGACATCCTGGTAGTGTATGGAGATGCATCAAGTAACGGGCGCGCCGTTCGGTGGTTGTACCAGGAACGTTACCACAACGGGCGTGTTCCTCATCACACTACCTTCGCAAGTGTGGATAGAAGGTTACGTGAGATTTTGGTTTTTTTTTTAACGAAACTGGTAGTTTCGTTAAAAAAACTCCTTTAGTATCAAAAAGCAACTGTACTGTACTGTATGATAACACTGTATCATAAACAAATGCATGATTTACAATGTCACATATTTTTATAAAATTTGAGCATTTTTTCTATCCGAAAATGTGCTCCGCGTTAAGTTCACGCTCTTGGGTCTATGGCGAAAAGAAAACAGCCTGAAATTGCTACAGCTCGACTCAACTGAGTGCGCTTAGAAATGTTCGCTAGATGTTGCTGTTTCTGTTCTGGAAAATAGATTCTCTACAAGACAATAATGTTTGTTTGAATGGATGCAATCAGAAATTTTGGTTGCAAATGGTTACAGTAGAGTTTTTTGTATTCAAATTTTGTAAGAGGAAATAAAACTGATTTTTGAGTTGTTAATCGTTTCTTTTAGAGAATAAATAACTATTAGCTATCTGTAGAATTAATGATAAATAGGAATGTCACTCCATTTTTGCTTTTTCAGCATTATTTTTGAAATGTTACAGCAATAGAATACATTGACTATATTCACAATTCTTCCATCTCGATTCCATTACGGAATACTGCGGTGAACGGTGACCATGTATCGTCGTCTCTATTTTTGTTACATTACAATTTTGATTTAATGGGTGTGACAGAATTGATTCATTATATATATAATACCATCACTGATTTTAGAAGTTCCATATTCAAAAGCAGAGACGATCTGGTATCCGTAAAAGTTTTTGAGCGCACGTTTCAAAATTTGATCTGAAGGCTGTCACAACGCAAATTTTCATTCCTTGTGGAGATAGGACAAGGTTTGTAATTTTAAAAATTAAATTCTAATTGGTGGGTTAAATAACTAAGAAAGTTTTTAGACTACCATAATCATATATAGAGAGTTAAAATATTTTGAAAAAACACGCATATTTATATTCATTTTGTAACGAAAATAACGAATCACTATCAATGATTACTTCGAATTTATCCTAGACATTGTGATGACATTACTCTTTCTTTCTTTTCTTTTCATTTTATGGAAAACAGACTAGATCCTTTTTTTTTTTTGGACCAGCTGATATGTTGTTCTCATGTCCGAATTTGACAAAGAAAAATAGTATAAGAACACTAGATTCCACCAAAGTTTGCAATAAATGAAGCTGTCAATTCCGAAGCGTCCTGGCTGTAAAGGATTTCTACCAGTGGGTCCATGAGTGGAATTAGATCGAGCTTTAGTGCTCTTGGGGTGATAACTGGGCACTCGGAGGTATGTTTTGGTGTGAGCGGTTGGATTTCGAAGCAGTTCTTACACTATACATAAGATCTTATTTCATCAGGATAGAGGTGATTACACCAGTGTTAAAAATGTGTTCTCGTTTCCTGCCTTCTCGAAGAAGACATAAAATACCAGTTCCACCTCTTTTGAAGTAAATGTCTGAGGAACCACCAGTGTTCCAGAATATTTTGAGAAAGCTTTTCACTCGTATCTAGTCCTTTTTTGTTTAAGAACATTAGGGTAGTGTTTCTCAAAGTTTTGATATTTGCGACCCAATATTCAATCATAATTTTCATCGCAACAAATAACAATGTATTTAATTCAATACCTAAATACAATAACAATTTATTTAATTCAATACCTAAATACAATAACAATTTATTTAATTCAATACCTAAATACAATAACAATTTATTTAATTCAATAATACTATACTGTGACGCTAAGGCTACAATACGGCTTTAACCTCTTAAGTCCCACGGTGTATATAAACGTCTCGCTTAACCAAAGTGTTAATTACCCCGGACGTATATATACGTCTTTCCAAAGCATGATTTTTTCTGTGCACCATAAAATTATTCGGAAGGCATTGAAATGCAGTAAAAGAACCTTGATAGGGCTTACGAAGGATTTACTTATTTATTCCTTTTCTTTAAATCGGCAGTTAAGAAATTAACTATAAACCGTACAAATCATCAAAATAAGTTAATTTTTGTATATGATTTTATATATGCAAGCCCATGGTGTCATTGATAATTATCAATGTTGTTTTTAACTTAGTATTGTTAAATTAATAATAAAATACATTGTGCAGTACTGATACATTTATAAGTACATTATATCAGTGTAAATGTGTATTTTATTTTTTATTGTCAGAATGTATTTTTTTGTTTGTTTACTTTCAGTAAACCAATAATGTTCTTTAAATAATTTTTTGTTTTCGAATTTCAATATGTGCTCGCGCCTTCCTCGTTGAGTTATCATGCCCCTTGGAAGCACACCCCACAGTTTGAGAGACGCTGCAACAAGGTGTTAAGACTGGCTGGTATAGCTGCCCAATATGGCAGCTACATATGGAAGAGCTAAAAAAAAACTTTTCAAATTTGTCAAAAGAGGCGTGGTTGTTTGTTTACACTTTTATCAAATTTATTTTTCATATTTAAGGGTAATTTTATCAAAGAACATATAAGTGTTCTACCTTTTTAGATTCAGAAAAATATGCACCATTTTTAGACTGAAATTGAAAAATCGATTTTTTGAATTTTCATGACATTTTTGTATCCTTAAAAGACAATTATAGGTGCAATAACTTGAATATTGACTATGTTTCATTAAAATCAGCGTATTAAATCAATTTTCTACGTGAAGTATGTATTCATTTTTCAAAATAATATCAGATGCAAAGATCTATCACTAATATCGTTTTATATCCGAAATGTCTGAGAACGAATCAATGTCAAAGAATGTTCTGGGAATTTATAAATGAATGATTCTCTTTCGAGAAAAATTCCCATTACATCTTGGTATTGAAACTAATTACTAAATCTTAAAAGCTTTAAAGTAATTAAATTTCTTAACTCATAAAAAATATATACATCTAAAAAGGCCTTTTTTTCTATAATTTTCAGAGTCATTTTTTTTTAAATTTAAAAATCTATTTCTACATTTATGTCGTGATTATATAGAGACAAATAAGAAAAAAAAAGATACTTATGTGGCATAAAATATTATTTTTATATATTTTTAAAAAATCCAACTCAATATTTTCGGAAAAATTTCAATAATCTTACTTTTTATCGTCATTTATCTTTCATATCTTCTGTTATTCGTTGGTCTGAAAAAAAAATTAATTTATCTATAGATATGACACAACACACTGATTTTTATCTTGTCTTGGATTGGAAATACATACTTTTAATCAGCATATCTTTGTAATTGTGTTTTCCCTTTTTAAGTGAAATTACTTTATGAAATATTCAACCAGATCGCATGTGTGTGTAGTGTTCTTTTTAATTTATTCAATTATAGAATATTCTGACCTATAGAAATACATAGGATTAGCTTAAAAAGCTACTTTACGTCTATTCGGCAACATTCGAATCGAAATACTGTAGTCAATGACGTAGCTACAACACGTGCATCGAGGCCCTGAAGCTCAGGGGGCCTCTCGAACCATGGTCACCAAACAAGCCGAATTTATACTGACATAGATAATATATAATAATCCTTGTATAATATAATAATGCAATGATCAAATAATGTTTAAAATAATACAGTGTGTTGCTATTTTCCTGAAAATTAAGGTGTTCCTTTTGAATTGATCTTTCGCGTTACTCATTGTTAAAATCTGATTGTGCTGTCCTTCGCAAACGATTAAGTATACATTACTTTTTATCTTAACCATCCTGAATATTTTTTCACCTTTGTAATAAATAAAATTATAATAAATAAATTATAATAAATAAAACTTTAAAAAACATCTCTGACTGCCTTTTGCTTTTTTGCGGCACTCCAAACAGAAAAGGAGGAGAAATGAAAGTCGCACACTCAGAAAATCATGTACATTCCATAGTAAAGGATATGCATAATGCAATTCAGAATTTATTAAAAAAGTAATTTATTATAGTAAAATAAAATGTAACCGTTTGATAAAATATAAATCTATATTTAAAGGACATTTCTATTATCAAAAAAGATTTATTTTAAAACAAAAGCAGATAACAAGAAAATACATTGTAGATTTACACACACATATATATATATATATATATATATATATATATATATATATATATATATATATATAAATTTCTCCTGAAATAAATTTTAAAATGAAAAAACTTTAAAAACCTGATGTTTAAAAAAATTTTAAAAAGAGTCCGCGGGCCGCAACTTATGTGCTGGTGAGCCACATGCAGCCCGCGGGCAGCGTGTTGGACACCCCTGGATTGAATAAATATTTTTTTTTATTCAAAATTTCATCTTTGAGTGATTTTTTTTTCTATTTTTAAATTCATTTTTTTAAAATAATTTTTAGTATTTGTATTTATGGAACGTTGCACAACATAAAAGTACGGAATTCGATGCATTTTCAAGTAATTAAAAATCATGATCGAACCACTTTCTGTAAAAGAAAATAAATAAATAAATAAAGCGAGACACAGCATCCTCAAACTGGTGAGTAATTTTTTTCAATCGTTTTTCTTAGTTTGCTAAAAGGGTTCATAATTTCTCAACGCCAGCGATTTTCCAACATCGCCGAGAGCATTTTGTGGCAGTCTTACAGCAATCGCCGCTTCTATTTTCCAGAGGATTCGACACAATCCTTGGAAACCTGCCCTACGTCATTCTACGTCATGGTGAGAAATGCCGTTTCAATTTTTGTTAAATATATTAGTAGTATATAAGTCTTGATAAAAATCCTATCATACTTAAAATATGTTGTATTTTCTTTGAACAGCGTTTCTTGACTTTTTTCCATGTAACTATAGTTCTCTAAGTGAATATTCATGAGATCATCAGCAACGGGTATCGAAGTAATTAAAAAGAAATAATTCGACATATTTAATAATTCTCGTATTTGTCAAAATGAAAATTGGTCAGTAGCTTAATGACTAATAATTCCATCTTTAATAAAAACGCTTTCATTTTAAAATAAGCTATGAGGTGTTTTTTTTAAGTTTAGAGACATTTTAAAAGGATTGATGTGTTTCTGGTCTTTTTTTTACAAGTTGTTAACCTGTTTATCAAAAGTAATTTGCTGTGTAAGAGCAGAACGTTCAGCGAAAAAAAAATGTTAGATACTTTTAATCAGCTTTTTACGAATCATCGTGTGACTTGAGTCATGCTCGATTTCTACTTATGATAATAATTTGTTAATCTGAAATCGTACTTCAACGATTATTCTGTTTTCATCCATGTGGTGAAACATAGAGGGCGTTATTTCACGCGCTGCTGTAAATTGACTCATTCATGCAGAAATAGTGGGTGGGTACCTTTAAATGACGTAACCCGCTTCATGATTTTTCCCCTGTTATCTCTAAGAGGATGTTTTTTTATCTTGCTCTCTCTCAATTTTTTCCAAATGTCACGATTTCATTCAAGCTGTGAATAGCGACAAGTGAAAGCAAAATGGAAGTGAGTAGTAAAAAAATTTTTTTTTTCTTTTTAATCTTGCGTATTATATTGAATCACGAAATTCTGCCAAATTGTATTGAACTTGTAATTTTACTGTACACAATTTGTACAAATTGTATTCTCCATACTTTTAATTTTAGCATGCGAAGTCCAAATTCATTTAACTTGAGCATATGCAGAATTAACTTTATAACTTTTCATGATATTGTTTATACATGTGTTCTGTTTCGGAATTTTATCAACCTTGGACTTTCGAAAATAGAATTTATTTTATGTCATAAAGTAAAATGAAAACACACACATGTGTTTTTACCCTATGTTAATTTCTTTTTTAAAAGTGAAAAAAAAAGTGGAACATGTTCAATGTAAGTTCTTTTTTGAAAAATCGGCCTTTTTTTTTTTTTTTTTGGCGACCGAAGTCGCCAAGCAAAAAGGGTTGCAAAATTTTTCGCCATTCTGAAACCACAGGAAAAGCAATAGTCCCCCTCACCTCACCTCAAATCGGAGAAAATGAAGTTCCGAACGTCTGAGTGAGCTTCCCCCTCCTCCCGCCACTCTTTTCCACTGCAAGACGAAAGTGAATGGCGGAATTCTCTCTAGTACTGGTAGGAGCAAGAAAATGAAACATGTAATATATTTTTTAAAAAATGGGTGAAGAGAGAGAGTAAACCTACATAAATTATGTAAATAGTTTTCTATCATTAACAATTCAGTATTGAATTTACGAATAAAAATAAATTTTCGTGAGCAATTCGGAATACTAATGAATACATCGTTCTATTTATCATTATAATTACACGTTTGGAACCGTAATTTTGCAAAAGCGTATAAATGGATAATATTTATATTTAGTGTCACTTACATTAGAAAACGTACCTAAAATTGTTTGCAGAATATTATTACAATAAAAAAAATATTTAAGTGCAATATTTTGAAAAAAAATATTTTCATTTTATGAAATTTGTTTCTATTATAATAATATTGTGCCTGTATATAGCTCAAACCTCTGTACAGAGGCTGAACTAGAATTTTTGAAATACATATCTTAAAAGTGGATTTATCCATACTTTACTACAACAGAGGGTAGCAATTTTAAGAAAAAAAAAGCCGATAATTATTTCAATTGGTGGTAACTCTGAAAATAACGTGAATTTTTCAAAAATCCTATTTCAGACTCTCTGGAGAAGTCTTTATTTTATATAAGCAAAATGTTTTTTTATTATTATTTTAGAACCATGTTTTATAAAAGAAGAACATTTTGAAAAATATTATTCTAAGTTAATTTTTTGCCAAAATATTGTATTTAAATAATTTTTTTTTCAAAATGTTTTTAAAACAACTTTATACATGTATTCTAATCTAAGTGACACTAAATATCATGAAAATTATCCATTTATGCGTTTCTTTAAAATCACAGTTTCGAACGTAGTCGGATACCTTAAACATACATTAAGCCTAAAAAAAATGGGACCAGCTTATGTGATAAAAATCTTCTGATTAAATCACTTTTTAAAGATTTTGACCTAGATTCCTCTCTTTCCAATCAACATTTTGCCTTGCTATCCCTTTACTTAAATTAATACATGCATAAAATTAAATATTTTGTTAAATTACAACTAAAATTCACATTTAACATACATGTTTGATTGGTAGCATTCAGCAGAATGCACGTTTAAGGAGTTAAAAGATTGGTGCATTCACAGATTGTAGGTTTTAATGGCTGCAATTAATTATTCTTATAGTATATTCTACAACAAAAGAGAAAAAATATGCAAATTCCACTAATGTAATTACATACAACTGTACTGTATTTTACCATCAGTTTAATATAAATACGCAGCTTGTTTCACGTTTTAAAAATTATTAAGGAAGAGTATTTACAGAAATTTCATACCTTTAGGGAAGGGGGGAATCTGTTATTCTAGTTTTACTGTTTTCAGATAATTATTTTTATTTTTTGTAGAAAAATAACTAATAAACTAAAATAAGTCTTCTCTCTTGTTGGCTATAGTTATCTTTTAGATAATTATAGCTGGTTTTTTCCATATGAGCACGAAAGAAAAATTTTTAATCAGTACACTTTTTAGAAACTTTTCAAGAATATCAAAAGTATTGAAATATTTTACTAGGCTATGGCACAGTGCCGGTTTAAACTCATTTTGGGCCCTGGGCGCAAAAGATTTGCGGGCACCCTTGGCACTGGAGGATCAAATTTTTAACCAGAAAATCTAGTTAAGTTTAGCTCCTCCCGGCCCTTGGGCGTCCGCCCCAAGCGCATACTGCATAAATTGGCTCTGCTACGGCATAGATAAAAAGGCTATACAAGATTGATATTATTTTAACACATCAGTATGTGTAGTAACATAAATTATTTGAAATTAATAGGAGGTATATAAAATTTAAATAAATCAGTAAATTATTAAGGAAAGAATTAATAACTAACTTAATCAACACCAATTAAAAATTATTAATAATTAAATACTAATTAAAAATTATTATCAGTAATTAAGGATTAAAAAATAATATCGGTAATTAAATATTAATTAAAAATTAATATCAGCGATTAATGAATTAATATTAATTAAAAATTAAAATTAATGAATAAATATTTATTAAAAATTAATATTAATGAATAAATATTTATTAAAAATTAATATTAATGAATAAATATTTATTAAAAATTAATATTAATGAATAAATATTAATTAAAAATTAATATTAGTGAATGAATATTAATTAAAAAGTAATATTAATGAATAAATATTAATTAAAAATAATGTAAGTAATTAAATACTAATTTAAAATTAATATTAGTGATTAAATATTAATTAAAATATAATATTAATGAATAAATATTAATTAAAAATAATATAAGTAATTAAATACTAATTTAAAATTAATATCGAAAAAAGTACTAATTTAAAATTAATACCGATAATTAAATACAAATTTAAAATTAATATCGATAATTAAACACTAATTTAAAACTAGTATCGATAATTAAATACTAATTTAAAATTATTAATAAGTAACAAGAAATTCTTTATTCTTGTCCTGAATTATCAGAGTGAACAAATTCGTAATGACGTCTGAATCATCGAAAATCCAAGAGAAAATGAATGAATCATCCCTTTTGAAACGACTACTCTGATTGGAAAACGCGCCATAAATCGAAAAGCCCGTGGAACCCGACTGGAAAACAGATGGAGTTAGAGTAGCCAGAATCTGGGGCAAAATTGTTCGAAAAAGGCACCAAACCAAAAAGTCTTCATACTCAACTTATGCGAAAAAATTATTTGTTTAGTAAAAGTAAAATACAGAGAGTAAGAAGTTTTATTATATGCTTAAATTTTATGCTATTCTTCGCGATGGTATCACAGACTGTAATTTTTTTTAAAAAAATACCTTTTAGCGTATTAGTCATCAACATGTATTTTTTTCAATTCCTGCTAAAAGTTCACACTCTCTTTATATGTATTTATCGTGTTCAAAATGTTTCAATCGTTAAATAAAATACTTTATATTCATCCAATCAAGTTCAAATATTTTTTAAAACTTGTACTGGATGACACTTGATGCTAATACAGTTTTTCCAAACATTAATTCATTAATTAAATTTAGTTAAATTAATTACTGGTTTTCGGCGCCAACTTAGATTCGTCTCCATTGTTTTGACAATGTAACTATGAAAACAATGACAAAAGTTGGCTTCGAAAACCGGTTTTCAGCCAAACTAGCCAAACCGGGTATGCATTGTTACAAAAATTCAGACAAATCATGCTCTTTTTTCAATTCCTACTATTTAAGTTCTTTCTCTCCCTATATATATACATACATATGCCTTGTTCAAATTTTCAAACGTTAATAAAATACTTTCTATTCATCCATTCAAAATAGGGATAGACTTTAATTTTTTTATATTACTTGTTATTGTTTAACTCTTGCTTGAATTCAGCAGAAGTCTAAGGTAAAAGGTACAAAAAAACTTTGTAATATGTAATACGTTCGAGTTAGACAGTTTTTTTTTTATTAATTAACAAAATTAACTAAATGCTAGATACGTGTAAGTGATTCAAAATAGATGAAAAAATGAAAGCGTGTATCAGTGTGAACACGCGTTAGAAGTTAACTTCTTTGGCTTACATGTATTGAATTGTATAATAAAGTTTTATTTTTTGAAGTAATCTTATATATAATTAACAAATTTATTATTATTTCAAACTGTATTTAAAAAAAATAATTAGGATGGAAAAGGTATAAGTATAGACAAAATTTTCATTCTCAATACATTTCATCTTAAGTATCTCGAAAAGACTGCATCAATCGTAGTATTTGATTTTGTCGTTGATATTATTCTGTTGTTTTGTAGAGATAAGGTGAAATTGTCTTTTAAAAATTCAGTCAATTGTAGAGATTTGTCTAAAGCAAAATTGACATTAAAATCTCCACTTAAAATCATAGGTATTTTATATGATAAAATACCTATAAAAATACATATAAAAATATACCTATAAAAATATATATATATTTTTATTTAGTAAAGCAGAACCTCTTATTGTGTATTGTAATAAAGATCGAGATAAAGGAACTCGATAATGTCATCCAACTTTTTGTTCGGAGTATTATATACTGCTACAATTATAATTTTTTGTCCATTATCTATTACGCATTCAGCCAAGCACAAATCCCCCACTGAAGATTGTATGGTACCATAAATATCGGATTGACTGACAGAACATTCCATGGATAGAGTTATAATGTTAATAGCATCGCTAGAATTTTGATATATCGCAACTCCTCCTGCTCTCGTATTTGGTCGTTTATACTTCACAATGCAGTTGAAATTTGGAATAGATATATCACTTTCATTGCCCAGCCAAGTTTCTTATCAAACTAAAATATTTGAATTTCTTATTACTGGATCTTGCAAGTCTACAACGTGAGCTGTAAGACTTTGGCAATTAAAAGTAAAAATCGATAAACCTTGTCTGTTCGTTATGAAATTAATCAAATCTTCATTGATAGATTGTAGTTTGTTCAATGAAAATCGTTTAAATTCCTCTTGCAAATCAATTGTTGATGACGATCGTCTTCGACAGTGGTAAAATGTTTTATCATTATTTTTTAACGTAATATATAATCCTTCAATACTCGTTACACGTGATAAAGCAACGTATAATAATGATTGAGTGTGACGTCGATCGTATTCGTAAACAATTTCTGAGTATGTGTTGCCTTCAGATTTATGAATTGTTGTAGCACATGCACACACCAACGGAACATGCGTACGCTTAACAAATATTGTTTTGTTATTGTTGAGTGGAATATTGGAAGATCTCAGTATGATTGGTACAGCCATTCTACTGACGTTAATTTCTGCCGCGTAACCTGCTGCTTTGCGTCTTAATTTTTTCCCTATTTGAGGTAAATCTGTGTGGAAACTCAAGCCATATTGTCTTAACTAATCCTTCATAATTTGTTTCTACATGAACTAGCTTTCCAACTGCATCATTTTTTCACATCAATATTTTTAGTAATCATGTAATAAATATTTTTCACATAAACTGTTTGATAAGGCAATCCATTTGTATCAGTTAATGACATCTTATGTAATTTTTGCCGCACGAAAGTTTCTTGTTCTTTTGAAGTACAACCAATATATACATCTATTGCAGTTGAAGTTATTCTGTCCGCATATGTGTTCAATATTTTATTATTATACTCATTGACGGAATTGTTAGTGTTGAATAATCGTATACCTTGAGGACATTTTGCTTCAGCTTTTTTCACAGTACAAAAACGAAGATAAAAGATTAAAAGACTTTCAGTGCAATAACCGCATAGTTATGACACAAAGGAAGCATTTGGATGATTTTTTACGTGGTAGAATTATTGGGCGACTGGAATGTGGACGTACCCAGCTGGAAGTATCCGAGGAGCTTGGAATAACCCAGAGTTTCATCTCCAGACTTTGGCAACGATTCCAAGATGATGGTAATGTGAGTAGATGTTACAGCACAGGTCGCCCCGAGTTACAATGCCGCAAGAGGACCGGTATATATTTGGCAATTACTGCCAAAAGAAACAGACGGAGCACAGCATCAGACCTGTCTCGTCAGCTCTCTTCAGCTACCGGTACGACAGTTTAAAGACAGACCGTGTACAGACGCTTAGGGCACATTGGTCTATATGCTCGTAGGCCTGTCAGATGTGTTCCACTTACCACAACTCACTGTCGCCTATGGTTAACCTGGAGTAGAGAGTATGCATTGTGGACACCACAACAGTGGTCTTGTGTGATGTTTTCCGACTAGTCCAGATTTAGTTTGCAGTCTGATTCTCACCGGACTTTAATATGGAGAGAACCAGGTACCCGTTACCACCAAGAGAACACCATTAAACGACACCATTACGGTAATGCAGGATGGCTCGTTTGGGGAGGAATTATTCTTGGTTCCAGAACTGACCTGCGTGTTCAGAGTGTAACGAAGACAAGTCACATCTATCGGGATGTCATTCTGGAACAACATGTACGTTTGTTTCGGGGTGCCATGGGTATTGAATTTCTGTTTATGGATGACAACGCCCGTCCTCACCGTGCAAACATTGTAAACGAGTGCCTTCAATCGGAGGATATCACCCGTATAGATTGGCCAGCATACTCACCGGACTTGAATCCAATAGAGCATGTGTGGGATATGCTTGGCCGACGAATGACAGCCTGTCAACCCCAACCCACCTGTCTACCGGAACTTCGAAGGGCATTGCTTGATGAGTGGTGTCATATTCCCCAAGATCAGATTGATAATTTGATACTCAGCATGCCTAGGCGTTGTAAGGCCTGTATTGCATCGTCCGGAAGACATACTCCGTATTAACCATCATACTAACCCTGTTATACTGTTTTTTGTAAATAGGTTCTTAATTGAAATTTGCTCCAGGGAGTAAAAATCGCAATTTTTATTAATTATGTCAAACATAGCATCTTTTTTGCTCTTTACCTTTTGTTAAATAAATGGACTTTACAAATAAGTCAAATTTGTTTTGCTTCTGTCTCTTTCTTTTCCTGAACCTCATCATCCGTAATTTATGGACATGAGTGTATTACTCTTACTTTTATGAGTGAATGGAAAGATGGGTGGTCTAAGCGAATTTGAAAGAGTGCAGATTGTAATGGCTCGAACACTCGGAGCGAGTATCTCTGAAATAGCATGATTGGTAGGTTGTTCGGCTTCTGCTGTGCAAAGTTGATTAACAACGGCGAAACCACAAGTAGACACCTAGCTGTAGGACGTCTACGCTTCATCAAATAAAGAGGACGTTGGAAATTGTCCCGTTAAGAAAATCAAAATCGGCTCTAGACACTGAGTCAGTTGACAGCCCAATACGATGCAGGTCCAAGTAGAAGTGTTCCGGAACACACAGATCTCCGGACACTGTTGGATCTGGGACTGCACAGCAGACAACTCTCTTGTGGGCCTCTATTGACCAAGCGTCATTGCCAACTATTCCTAGGTGGGCTCAGAAGCATTGAGAGAATAAATGTGGAAGAGAGTTTCCTAGTTTGACGAATCACGATGTCTCATTCATTCCCTCCGATGGTTGTGTCAGCGGGCGCCGTCTTTGGAAAACATTTTCATGGTTGAATCTGGGACCCTCAGTTCTGGTAGAAAGGACTGTGAATGTTGTAGACTAACTGAGCATAATTGCGGATCAGTTGCACCCTTATGTGTAGGCTGTTTTTAAAACTGGAAATTAAATCTTACAACATCCCATGTCAAATAGCTAGAAATATGTTAGAAGGGTTCGAAAAGCATAAAGATGAATTCCAATTAATATCCTGGCCTCCTAACTCGGTGAATTTTATCTGATAAGGAACATTTGGGTTTTCATAGAAAAGCAGTGCTTCTGAAAGGAAGATGTGCACATAAAATTTTTAAAAATATACCCTTACGATATTTTTAAAATTCTTTTTCAATTTGAAATTGCAAAAAAAAAAACAGGTTTTTTTCTCTGCGTAATTACAAAATTATAGTTCTTTAAGAAAGTATTTAAAACAAAAGACTCATTTCTCCATTTATTTCTTGTTGCTTGCACATTGGTACTCAAAACTAAGATAATCTACTTATAAAATCGAATATCTTGAAATGTATTCAGACTAAAATGTAAAATGAATGTTTGAAAAAAAGATGCGCGTGTTGATTACATATGCGTACTCGTAAGTGCGACTTGTATATTCATAGAAAATACTTTATCAGCAGTTGAAATTTTTAGAATTTCGTTCACAGGCACACCTCTATGATTTTAGGTGGCCGCATTATTCTAGAGGCAGAGCCGGCGCTAGGGTGGGCAAGCCGGGCCCCTGCCCTGGGCGGCAATCTTAGGAGGCGACAAATTGGCTTTAAAATTAACTAGTTTATGAAGAAAAAATAAACAAAGATTCTCTCATTCAAATCATTAATAATATATTTATGTTTACGAACTTTTAAGTATTTTAAAAGTCAAAATATTTGAAATTCACACACACATAAGGACACCGCTCACAAGCATAATAAATTCCCACTTAAAAGGGCTTAAAACGTAAACAAAATCGCTCTTCTTATTATAATTTAAATAAATGGACACACATAAAAAGTGCTGCAATAAATTTTTTTACCGCGTGGCGAATATAAATGAAACTGTGTGCGGGCGTGAAAAATCAGTCCTGATAAGCTTTCACACGCTTTTAACCGGGACTATAACAGGAAAAAAGGCAGTTCTTTTGTTTTATTTATGGAATAATTGCATTGCAGATAAGTTACTAGTGAAGAAGAGCGCGTTATAATACAATAACTGTTTACTTGGTCTTTTTTAAACTTGTGTTGTGTTATAAAAAATATTCAGTTTTTCTCAAGAAATATTTAAATAGCTTCTACAGGATGTTTCTTTTTAAACGAGGCTTTTTCATGTATTTTTAACCGACTTCAAAAAAGGAGAAGATTATCAATTCGATCAATTTATTTATATATATATATATATATATATATATATATATATATGTTTGTCCGGCGATTACTTCGGCATATATCAACCAATTTAAATGATTTTTTGTTTTGTTTGATAGGGTACGTTAACGGATTGGTACCATTGTTAAAACGGAGGTATGAAATGTCATCCCCTAATTTTGGGGCTAATATTTAAGGATTGGTAAAAAATAAAAGTTCCCGAAAATAATTAAAATTTGATGTGAATAAAACCACTGGGAATACAAATAAAAAATCAAAATGAAAATTAAAACTTTAAAAAAAAACTACCCCTTTTGCCGTTGGGATTAATATTAAGGGTTGGGAAAAAATTAAAATTTATCCGATTAAATAAGGTTTACTTTCTAAAAAAAACATAAGGCACCCGATTTTAAAAATATATGAATTTACTTTACTTCAGTGAAGTAGGTTAAAAATTATTTTATACTTTTTAATGTTTTTCTTTAAGTCGATTATATTTTTAAAATTTTTTTATAAATATGGTTTTTGAAAATCGCGCAATAGAGAATACATTAATCCATTGATATAAAACAATGGTCCTCAAACTGTGTTCCACGGAACCCTGGGGCTCCACGAGGTATACCCGGGGGTTCCACGAATCAAACTAAAAATTCGAAGAAAAACAAACTTAAAAATGTATATGCAAAATATTCACACTTTCTATGGTGTCCTAAAGTATTTTTTTAACGAGCATTCATTAGTATTTAAAACCGCGTTTCTCAACCGGTTCCTATGTGGAAAGGGAGAGGGAGCGATGAAAAAAAGAGTTTAGGCATCCGGTTCCTTCTTTTTCAACCAATTTCCTACAACTTTTAATGCTTTGTATGCGTGAATTCAGGTACTATTGAAAGAGATAGATTTTGGCAGAGATTAGTCTCAACAAAAGTGATGAAAAGCACAGTCAAGTTTTATGAATTAAAAGGAAGTGGTAGAATGGCCCTGAGAAAAAGACCCTTTTTCGAAGAAAACTGAGAGAATCTTGTGTCAGTTTGACTTCCAAAGGAATTCTTTTAGCTTCCTGTGCAGACAAGATAAAGTCGTACAACAAAAGATGTAACAATATTTTCATTTTTAAATTCTCTTTTAGATTTTTATGGTTTAATGCCCATGAATTTTAATCATTACGTAAGGTAAAGTGAAAAAAATTGTTTTGCCGCGTTGTGCTTTTTCTATTTTATTTATTAACTTTTCGTTTTACATACATAAATATAAATGTCATCAGTATCGCAGAATATTTTCACGTTGATTAATATTTTTAAGTAAGGGTGTTTTCGCAGCTTGAATGTACGGTAATCGTCAATACATTTTCGAATGACATTGTTATTCAAATGAAAATATGTCATTTGCCTCTCGTATAAAAATAATTTCTTTAGTCGGTTATAAAGGACGATAGTAGTTCATTTAAAATGCAAAACATTAATGAGCTTTTGAGTACATTCATTATTTATATTTGTGATTTAAAAGATACTCCTTAACACGACGTGCTAAAGTATTATTGAGATCTAGAAACATAGTTAATTGATAGGAATTCATCAAATAAAAACGCGTTGGACCTGGTAGACGATATAGTAGTGGTTTTGGCTTTGCTAAATAAGAAAGAATGTCCAATCGAGATTTTAAAATTCATATCGAACCTGGATTTTGCTCTAAATTTCGGTATAGTTTTAAAAATATTGCTTACTATCCTAATAAGTGTGGCAAGTGGAGAAAGGAGTTTGTCCAAATTAAAATTAACTAAAAAATTTTTACGTTCCACAACTACCGAAGATTGGCTAAACGGCTTGACAACAATAGCCATTGAACATGAACTGGTTGAAGAAATTAATGTAAAAAAAAAAATTATAAAAAATTTTCAAAATTAAAAGTGAAAAAAAAAACACTTTTAAGTTTAACTCTCGGTTTAAATGTATTTTTAATATGTAATTAAGTTTTAATATTTAGTGGTTCTATAATTTGTTTTAGTATTTTTTAACATCTGCATTTTATAATTATACACTAGAAATTACTCTATTCTTTTTTTCTGTACTACCCTAATTTTAATTTGGTGCCAAAAACATAAATTAATAAATTAGTGTTTTTGGTGATCAAAACTTCAACATTACTGATAGCAATTTTTTTTGCTCACGTTTATTTTACCATCAAGCATGGGAAGAGTTTTTGGTTATCTCTTTTAATTTTTGTTATAAATGGGTGGCATTTTACCTCTTTGCCCGGGGCGGCGAAACTGCTAGCACCGGCCCTGCTAGTGGTCAAAGTAATGGACTCGTTGCAGGAGAGAGAGTGTCATGAGCTTAGACCAGTGTTTCTCAAACTGTGGGGCGCGCCCCCTGGGGGGGCGCGATAACCTTACGAGGGGGGCG
The DNA here is from genome assembly GCA_019973935.1 of Trichonephila clavipes. Classification (NCBI taxonomy): domain Eukaryota; kingdom Metazoa; phylum Arthropoda; class Arachnida; order Araneae; family Nephilidae; genus Trichonephila; species Trichonephila clavipes. The sequence goes on along the minus strand of BMAU01018589.1, from coordinate 92,375 downwards.
CGAGCATATCGAAATTAAGATTTAAAAATATTTAATTTACTGGAACGAATTAAAACAAAATGCTTTCAGACATAATAAAAAATGCACTTTTACTCTAATATAATTTATAGGCGCGGGCGCGATATAAAATCATCAAAAATAAAAACTTCTTCAATACCTAATTAGCTATCTTTGATCCTATAACCAAACAAAAAAACATTTATTTGATTTGCTGTAATCCCATGATGAGAGATTTTTTTATTACGTTTCCTTTTTAATCCTAACATACTACTCATTCAGAGAAAAAAATTTAGGAACATAAAAAAAAATTCATCACTGTCATTATTTTGGAAATACTGCATATTATAGCTGTAATCTGTTTGACCTTCTAAGTTATTGGTACAGTTAGTTATTACCTCTCTCTTATGTGTTTGTTTCTCATTTAAGAAAGTAATGTATTTCTCTGTTGCGCTTTTTTCCATGAAAAGAGTTTTATGGTATTTGGAAAACCACGGAGAGAGAGTATTTAAGAGTATTCTAAAATATATAAAGCACAACGAAAAACGTTTTACAAATTTTTTTATTAGAGACATATATATTATCATAATGAATACACTTTTTACCCGGAAGTGGTCACGCGGGACACACAGATTATGAAATCGTTAAATCTGGCAAAACTGTTTATTTATTACCAACGAAAAATTGATAAGTCCTTGAAAGTAGGTAAGTATATTTTCTCATAATTAAATTATTCACTGGAATTACGATTTTTATTGTGTACTATGAAAATAATTATAAAAAAAAGGATTGGGGTGACTCAATAACCCTGCTTGACCATTAGTATCGAGTGCACGCCTGCTCCAGGGTTAAAACATGTTGAAGTCTTTTCGCTTTAAATATTAAAAATAATACAATTATTCTTCATCTGAATTTTATATTATTGTTCATTATTCAACATCAATTCTAAATGATAATTATGTAAGGCTTAAAATTATAGTTCGCTTTAAACTAATTATACTTTGAGCAATCATTTAAAAAAATCATTTTACATTTTTGTAAACATTGTCGTGAACTTGGCTTTACTCTCCTTACAAAATTCAGCGATTATTTCAATAATGTTTTATTTTCTTATGAATGAACTCGTGCAAGCGGGTACTTCAGCCGGTATACTTTTAATGTATCAGTATTCCATAGTAGTTTATAACTAATTAATTAATACTAAATTAAGAACAAGTTTAATAAGTATTTACGACTTCCGTGGGCTTGTCTTGCAAAGCAGTTTTTATAAGGAATGCTTATGATTAGAAATTGACCCTCTGAGTTCTTTTTCTATATTTAGCAGATATCTATATTTTGTCTTCTAAGCAGCCACCTCATTTTGCAATATGTTCAATTTAAAAATTAGAGAAAGGAAAAATAACACACATATTAATTATCCTATTATTTTATTTATTTATTACATAAAAGTAGTATACAAAATTTAATACTTATGTTACTAATTTGTATGGTTTATAATTAAGAACTCCTATTGTAGCTTTTGCATCAAAGTTCATTATTATTGCATTCAGTACATCTTTAATGTATAAGGGGGGCGCGATAAAAATTGTGATCGAAAAAGGGGGCACCAGTATTGAAAGTTTGAGAAGCACTGGCTTAGACCCATAGAAGACCCACCGTGTAGGAAAGCGATGCACGTTAAATCTTTTGAGAGTCAAACGTCCTCCCACAGGCGTGGTGTGGAAGTTAGGAGAAATGTTGTCCTCTCTTAATTTGACCTCATATTAGGTGTCCTTCTTGTCACTTGACAAAAGATCAAAAACACATGGTCTGTCGCCAAAAGCTCTGGTGTAGCTGCATAGTGCGATTGTTAATATTCACTCACTCACTGCGATTTTGGATTTTTTTTTGCAACTTTTAATAAAATTCCAAATAAAAAGATCACCGAGTAAAAATCTACATTTGAAAAATTGAATAAAGTAGGGAATCGTTGAGAGACATCAGGAAGGACAGTTAAATGCAGATATCTAAAGATATTGATGTAACACCCAGCCTTGCATTCACATTTGGAGATAGTAGGTGACCCCTTGCTCCTCAAGTCGAATCTGTAAACTTCGTTGCTATCTAAAAATCGAGCATTACTTGTTTGTACTGAGCAGCTTTTTCATTGGTAGCTCTCTCCCGGCGCCTACCTGAAATTGCAGTTTTTAGCGTAACATAGTTTCTTCTCTCTCTCTTTTTTTTTTTTTTTTTTTATATTTTTTATTAAATCATATTTATTTAATTGCTACAAAGAGACACCTAACTTTTCAAAGTAAATGTAAATCTGGCACTTGCGGGTATATGTTTATTAGTTTGATTTGATTCATTGTATATACTTGCTACTTATCTTATGTATGACATTTGTTATCAAATAAGTTGTTTCTTTTTTACATCTTTTTAAAACGCATTTTTTACAATTGTCTTAAGATATTGTGGTTAAATATTAGATCGATTAAGGATTCGTCAGATAAAGTGGATATTTACTCGAAATTTCTCCACTGACGCATAGAAAGTTTCTAAAGAAGGTGTTAGTAAAACCAAATGGGGATATGAATTAACTGACTCTTTATTTTATACTTACTCAGAAACTCTTATGTATTATAATTTTCAGCAAAAAACATTGATGGTAATATTTACATAATTGTCTTACCCTGCATCTTTTCAGTATAAGTTGTTCTTGTCTGCAGATTCAAAATTTGATTGGCTTTCAAATTTCAGTCTGAAATGTAACAAAAACATATACTTTATTGAAAGGATTCAGATCTCTCCAAAAGGTGAATAACTAATTAACTGTAATACTCTGTATCTTTAGAATGAGGATAATTGGCAGGGGTGATTTTTTCTGCTGGAATGAGACTATTTGGTATGCTGAATATGCCTTTCATATTGAGGTCAACTCATGTAAAATATAAGATGGAGTTGTGTGTGTGTCGCATGTGCATCACAGAAGCTGTAAATATACTTAAATTTAGTCCATCATTTTTTTTTCCGATTGTAATTCCAAATGAAACTTTCATTGAACTTTTTACACTTTTAGTGTGGTGTACGCTTGGCCATGATCTAATTCAGTAATAGATAATACTGCAATTTTTTCTGTGTTAGAATTTTGGAATTCCTTTAATATAAAAATATTTTGATTTTCTAGATTATTTCATCAAGGTCTGGCTACATTTACTTCACAGAAAGTAATAGCATTTTTTCTAGCCAGATCATTTAATTAAATAAAAGTGCTGAATCACTTATAAAGAACTTTCTAAAGTTTCTAAAATATAATCTTTGAAACCTTGATCTTTCTTTTACTCGTTGATTATCAATTTTTAAAATGTTACTGAAAATCTATCAATATATCTGTACAAGATTTCTTGAAATGTATAATTTTTCTGTGTACTTTTATTATTAATTTATTGTTACTTACTATCATTATTATGGATTCAAGTTGTATTTCTTTCTGTGAAATACTTTTCTTTTTAATATTTTATGGTAATTTTTTGTGTATCCAGTGCTATGGGGTAAATTAATTTGGTAATGATGTAATATACTGAGGACTAATTTTACTAGACATCATTGATGTATGTGCAATCAAAAATGTTCCGTTTGTAGATGTATGAAAACAGTTTTCCACTATTAGCTACATATCGCCTCTTCTGTCAACATCTTTTCATTTGATGAATTGGTTGACTCTGTATTTCACATAAGTCCAGTTAATTTGTTTCTTCATATGTTTAGTTAAATATTTTTTTTCTCATGCTTGTATTTGATTAATATTTAATTTGTTGTGTGAATCATTTAAAAATTAACTTTTTATGCTTAATTTTGATGCACTTTTGTTTTTATGATTAATATTTAGAAAGTTTTAGGAATAAATTTTTTTGTCTTTTTATAAATATATATATATATATATATATAATTTTACATTTTTCAAATCTTGGAAATTAAACCTATTTCTACTTCCTTGCTTTGTAGAGAATTAGAGTGAACTTCCTTCCTTTTATTTTTATCTCCCACTTACAGAAAATGAAGTGAAAATTCCCTCTTTTCCTAGCATTTTGAAGTAAATTAAGTTTTTGCAATCCAGTGTTTTCCTTGTTGACAAATAAATTACAAGAAACTCAGTGACTTTGAAAACAAGTTTTTACTATAAAGAAGCCCTGAACATTTAAGTTGGAGGATCCCAAACTTTTTGTCTCATATACCCCTTGTCATGTTTTTCAGGTTTGGATAAACTCCTGCTTACCTAATGTTGAATTTTCGCAACTTTATCAACTTGAATGCTTTTTAACTGCTGTTATAAAGCTACTACACTAAAAGATTAAAATTTCTAATTGTAATAAAGTATGGTGTTTAAAGAAATACATGTTAATTAAATTAAAATTTAATTAATATATAAAATAACTGATCAACAAACAAATGTTTTAATGAGAAGGATGGAATTTGCTACTTCTCAATAACAAAGTTTCAACATTTAACACCAATTTTATCAGGTTTAACCCTAAATCTCTCCTGGGTTTTAGTGGTATGCAGTCTTTTATTTTTTTATTTTGGAGGTTGGCAACCACACTGAAACTCCTTCTTACTAGGAAAGGAAATCAAAAACTTTCTCACAATTCTCCATAATTTAGAAGAAATAACAGGTATGTGTTTTTAAAGCCAAAATTACTGTCAGCCTTTTCTAAACTTTAAGATCTCTGTTAGTGTCTATTCCGATCAGTTCCTCTTGTAGTATGGCATTTGTGTTTTTTCAATGTGACCAAATTAATCCATCTTTTCTGTTGTAAATACCATTATCAAAGCATTCTCAAACCTTGTTTCAAAATCTGAATAAAGGGCAATTAAATGTTGATTGCAGGTTGAAACATCATTTTCTTGGCATAATGTCTGTGGCCAATTTAGAAACTGGGGAAAATTCGTGTCATCATATATTATACTCCTTAAGCTTAATTCTGGCAAGCAAAACTGAAATGATGGTCCTTGTTTTAATAAAATTTATGCTGTCACCTTGGCTGACTAACCTCAATAAATTTAGTAAATAAATCTGTTAAATAAGTAAAATCTGGTTTCCATTTGTGATTAAACATTCTTTTAAAATTAAAGTTCTGATCTTGTTTAATGAGAACCTTTATTGTAGACCCCCAAATTATTTTTTGTTCGTGTGGACCCTTTGTAGGTTGTCATAGACCCCTGGGGGTCAATATAGACCACTTTGGGAATCACTGATTTAAATCCTTTTAGGTAGTTTTTGTGATAGAATTTTCAAAAGTTTTTTTTTACTTAAAAGAGACATTTATTGCCAATTACAAAATCCTTTTTAAATGCAAAAAGTCAGAGGACTTAAAAAAATATCTTTTACATTTTATGGAAAAATCAAGCTGTTATCAAAATTGGGGGAAATTTTAAACTTCTGAGTGTTAACTCACAAAAACATTTATTTCAAACTTTGAAATGTTTTTTTATACAAAATATTTTTTTTCTGAAAATTTTAAGATGAAGAAAGGGATTGTTAAAAAAGTTTTTAAAATAATTAACTGAAAGTTTTTGTGTATGTGCTATGTAATGGAATTGTTTTGAACAGAATTACTAATTGATAAGTTTTGATTCCAATTTAACAATCAAAACATTATTACAAAATTTCAAGTCCCTCCTATGTATATAACAATTATTTATTAAAATGAATTTCTCTCCCCTAATGATTTAGATAAAACGTTCTATTCTTTGCAAAAATATAAATATTTCTTATCTTTAAGGCCATTATAATTGTTTCTAATATTTATTTTCTAGGAAAGAAACTCATCAGTTTTGAAAATTTGCTGATTAACTTTTTTGTACAAAGTAGGTTCTGTTTATGTGTATTCTGTATATATATATATTTACAATGTAAGGTTTTTTCCCATAAATTTCTCTATATTAATGTGTAAGCCTCTTATATCTCAATTTTTTAGGGTGTATCAAGGTTATATGGAGGAAAAGAACTCATTATTTGGAACTAACCAATGCAGAAAAGATGTTCAATCTATGGTATGCAGATTAGGAGAAGAAAAGTTTTAAAATTTAATATTGTAGCAAAAGGGGTTGAATTTTTGAAAAAATGATAAGACTTTATTTTGGTGAGAGGATTTTAGATTCAAAAACTAAAATTATTTTTCAACAATATAAATAACCAAAGACAGTTATTGTTGATAAGTGAGTAATGAGTAGGGAAAACTGCAATGTGTTTCATATCCCCAGCTCTTGTCTCCCTGCACCATAAAAAAATCGGATCCAATCTTTTCTGCATCTCCCATTTTATCGTGTGCTGTAATTTTTACAGAAGGTTTTTTTTTTAATTTAATTCTGAAAAAGCTGTTAAATGTACCTAATTTTTTTCTTCTTGTAACTAATTAGTAGATGTCCTCTCTTTGGAATAAATGTTAAAATATATTACAATGTCTGTTTTCTTTTAACAAAAGTTGCTTTTAACTTTTTATCAAAAAATAGCTCAAGTATCTAAACGTCATTCCCTTTGTGGCAGTACTTAACATAAAAATTAATTTATTTTATTATTCCCTTGATCTATATACCAGAAACCATCTCTTCTGCCAAGGCAGGTTTTTAAATTCAGAAAGAAAAATTTTGCTTTACCCTAATATCTCGGGGGTTTAGTCTTGTGTTTTCTAAAAATATATAACCCCTCTCATGAAAGTAGTCTATGCTCTCTACCATTCAAGGAAACAAATGTTTAATGTTTAGATGAGAACTTTTTACTGTTAAATATGTATAGATATACTTTATATTTCAGGTTTTGAAAACAAACTGAGCAATTCATAAATTAATATTTTTATTTGAATTTTTTAAATCCACTGATGCACTACCATACTATTAAGGCAAGGGTAGGCAACTAGCAGTCTACCAGGACAGTCAGAAAATCTGCTTTGAACCAAGATTTTTTCCTTTGCATGATCAAAGATTAGTCTTTTATTTTTTACAATTAGAAAAACAAAGTACTTGAAAGTGTTTCTACTGTGAGATCATCTGAAGAGATTGGAGGATGAGGTCACAAAATATGATTTAAGGATTTTAATAATACTAAGCCTAAATTCAATATGCTTCCATTAATGCTGATATTGATACAGCATCTTAGAAGTTACGCTTGATCTTATTGACTTGAAGTCAAATCAATGTGTGAAGAAAATGTTTAATGCTGAGACATTTACTGTTACAAATCTTTTTCAGCTGAAAAATTTCCATTTATGAAAAAATTTGCGGTGAAATTGTTCTTTATATTTAGTTGACATACATTTATGTGTAAAGTTTTTCTTGCATGAAGATCAATAAGTGTAAATATAGATGCAAGTTGGTTGACATGAACTTGCAGGTTGTAATGAGAATTTAAACAAAAAAGTGTTTAAAAGAGTGATAGGGTACATTTTTCTCATGAAACTGATATTAAGTGATTAAATTTGCTTGCAGCTATAACGACATGAAGTTAGCACAATAAATAAATTGAATAAAATTGGCACTGTGTGTGTAATTTAACTTATATTCATTATTTTTTATGTAATGAATGCACTCATTTTAAAACATGCGGCTCTTTGGTATCCTCCACTCACCCAATGTGCCTCGCAAGCCAAAGCAAGTTTCCCACCCCTGTGTTAAGGTGTATTCATAACATTTTATATTCAGAAATTTTTGGAACATTTTATTATTTTCTGGGGTTTTTTTAAGTTATTGTTGCCCTTAAAATTACTTTGAGTTTGATTTCTTAATTCTGCATTTCAGTTTTTTAACTGTTTTTTAAAAATGTTTTATTACTTGTCTTTTATTTTTCGTCTGAACTGTGAAATATTCAAGTTGAGTCATTTGAGTTTTAACCTAAGAGACTAAAGTGATTTTTAAAGTTATGATAAATAAAACTGTAGTGAAAATAAATAATTTTGAAATCTTTCAAAACATATTTGAACGGTTTTGGGGAAAAAAATATTAGTACTAGTAAACATGAGACATGTTACTCAAATTTAGTTAATTTAAAAACATTTATACTTGAAACAACACTAAATTGATTTAGTTCATTAACAGCTGAAAATTCAGTGGCAATTTCAGATGACTTAATACTTAATTGACAATTCCATGTGATGCAACACATGTATCACACACACACACAAATTACTTAAATTAAATATCATCTTCATGAAAGTTTTACTATATGTGTTAACTGTGAAATACTATATTTGGGAATATTCCCTATAATGTGCTATAAACAGTTTTAATTAAAAGAAGGATTTTTTTTAACCAGCTCAACATTGTGTTCTTCATACATATCAGAAAAATATTAAAATTTAAAAGATTCAATGTGTGATATTGTGCCATAAACAAAGGTTTCATTGTAATAATGTTGTAAGTTTTTCAACAGTTTTTTAAAAAGTATGAAATACAGACAGACAGGATGATCTAGATAAAATATTCTATAAATAAAATGATTAATACTCCAGGAAGCTTAGAAATTAAATTGTATTCATATTGGATGTAATTCCAAAAATAACTGAATCCACTTTTATACACATTTAGTTACCAGAAAAGATTGGGGAAAAAAACTTGTGCTATCTCCAGCAATTTCTGCATTATTCAATCAATATTATATGAGCAGTAAAATTTGGTGATATTTTACCTAATAACACAGAAGTTTTATACAAATAGATACAAAATAAGATGTACATAAATAAATTGATTCTTTTTTTTAGTATGAAAAGAATTTTTACATGAATTTATAAAATCTTATTGTTAGAAGAGCTCAATATGTTTAATCCAAGCACATCTAAAACCATGAGTTTTTTCCTAATTCTTCAAAAGAATTGATTTAAGCTGCCCACTGTGTTAAATTTCGAGGGGTCCATATTCAATGCATATTGCTTATTGAATCTTGACATTACATCCTTCCTTCATGTATCAATACATAAATTCCAACAAATGATTCCACTGAATTCAGATAATTATCAGTTTGCAAATAACTGTTCTTTATAAATTTTTAGCATGGTTTGAATGTGTTAATAATCATTCTACAAAAAATGTTTTATTTAACACTAAAAGCCTATTTTCTCCTGTTTCACACATGTTAGATCAAAATTTAAGATCTATCTTCCTTCAAATTATAAAATTCAATAATTTGTAGCTTTCAACATTTAGTATGCTGGGGAAACTTGCTCCTAAACTTCTTAGCCAAATGTTTGCACAGGGCCGATCCTAAAGTATCGGCCGCCCTCGTGCAAACACCAGATGTACCGCCCCCTAGAGAACTTTTCATATTTTGACTTATACTTAACATTAACGTTAAAAACTCATCTACTTATATAAGAATAAAAAGTAAAACGCATTAATTATAACTCAAATAAAATTTTAAGTGTAAAACTTCATTTTTTGGCCAGGTAATGAGTTATAATATAGCGACCAAAATACTTTAATAAAATAATAAACTAATGCCATATAGTTCTGACATTCTTATTGTTGCCTTTTTTTTTAGATTTTATGTATTGCTATAGATGAATTTTGATTAATTTTATTAGAGGCACGCAGAATGCTATACAATATTTTGAAGAAATTATACAATTTTTATAATTAATTATACACATAATTAATTATTATTTTGCATTAAATATTCTTTTAAATTCTCTGGGCAAAAGACCTTAATCAAGAAGGTATCGTGCAAATAACTCTTAAAATAGCAATAAATACAAAAAGAGTTTGTCCTTTTCAAATTCAATCTTACAAAATTATGATTCTTTTAGCAGTCTTAGAGTATATTAGAAAAATTCTGTGTTTATTTCACATGTTGCCTCAATAAAAAGAGAAAAAAATGTATGTGTATCTTTAATTAATTAACATACTTTATTTCTTTGAAAACTCTTTTCACAGTTTGAAGCAATTTAAATTAAATATTTAGAAACTATAGATTGGTTCACATTTATTACTAAACAAAATTATTGTAATACACGTTATGATTACAAAATCATCAAAATAAATATAAGAATGTTTTATTTCAATTTAGCGCTAGTGTTAGGATCCTTTTGCGTATGGTAAATAACGAATGTACTCAAAGGTTCATTAGTGTTTTGTATTTTAATTGAACTACAACCTTTTTTTTATAAGTGACTAAAGGAAATATTTTTATTCGAGAGGCAAATAATATTCTTTCATTTGAATAGCAATGCCAATTGAAAATGTTTTAAGAATATTACGGTACATTCAAGCTACGAAAACATAAACTTTTATATGTTAATCAACATGAAAGTATTCTAAGAACCTGATGACAGTTATTTATATTGATATAAATAAATAAATAAAATAGTCATAGTACAAATGCAACAAAATATTATTTTCCCTTTATCTTACGCAGTGATTAAAATACCTGGGCATTAAATCCTAAAAATCGAAAGGAGAATTTTGAAAGTGAAAATATAGTTACCTTTTTTTTAACCGCTTTTATCGTTCCGATTTTTGTCTTGTCTAAAAGAAATTAGTTCGGAAGTCAAATTGGCGCAAATTTCCTCAGTTTTCTTCGAAAAGGGGTCTTTTTTTCTGAGGGTCATTCTGCCCCATTCTTTTCATTCGTCCTGAAGCATGTCATAAATCATCGCGCTTTCCATCACTTTTGTCCGATGTGTCAAAATTCTTCCTTAACGACCCTTTCCCTATTGGATCAGCGTTGAGAACTCATGAATACTCGTTAAAAAATAATTAACTATAGTCTTGGAGGGTGACAGAAGACTTCTGGCGCTTATGGGCCAGATCTTTCTCGGACCGGGAAGCTGATCTCTTGCAGACTGAATGCACATTCGATCTTTTGGTTGTTACAGAAACAAAAGATAACCGGGATAAATAAAATCTATTTTTCTCTTTCACTGGACCACTTCTGAAAAAAATTCCAACTGCCAAGCCTTCGTTTAGCTTCTTAGTGCGACGTTTATTACAGTCAATCAATCAACAGACGAAGGGGGTATTTTCATTTACAAGTAAATAACATTCTGAATGTATTTTTCCCATCCTAAGTGTTATGTGTATTTCAGTTCAAACGATCTTTTTGTCCATCCGCTTTGAATGAGAAGTTTTTCCTGCTTTCTGACCACATACCACTCCTTTTTTTCTCATTATTTTGAATAACTTTACCAGCTTTTAAAATTTTTTATAGTGGCTCCTGAGATTCAGAATTCACATGGAAAATTTATATCGTTTGAAGCCTATGACATACTATTTTATAAACGTAGAAAGGAACTCTTAATATGACTATTAATAACATTTTACGAATTTTTGCTTATACACGTCCGGGGTCCCTGTTAGCTAGGGGGGCATGTATCATTGATACTGTCCCCCTGATAAGGCAGGCTGCACCCCTGAGGAGAAAGAATGTTCCTTAGAATTTGAAATGCATTCTTATTTTTCTCGAACTATGTTATGCTATAGGGAAATCGGGACTTATTTTGATTTTTCAATAACTATTTAAAATTCAGCGTTTTTATTCAACTAGTTATAAATTTTATTTTGAGAAATTCACAAAATATTTTGCTTGATCGAAAGAATTATAGTCAGCCAGCGGCCGCCCCTTGTTTCGGCCGCCCGCGTTCGGTGCACGAGCTGCACACATACTAGGATCGGCCCTGTGTTTGTATATTGAGTTTTGATTTCTGTAAAGTGGTATGTTGCTTGTTAAATGAAATTAATCTTTGGTGTACAAGTGAGGGGAATCATAAGTATCATTTGAAGATAGTTAAAATTATGAGATCCATCACCAGGTATTGAAGTGCTTATGAAGGACAAAGTATATACAAAGACAACAATGCTGTAAAGTTGAATTTGGAAAAAGTTTTAATAAAATTTTCTGTTTTCTTTACTGAAACTACCATTGTATCTCAGATAAGACTATGATCAAATAATATTCTTTATTCCCTGGAATTATAGCTTACACATGTGCATCACACTTTTAAGCATGTCCAGGGTTATTTCCAATGGTTCCTGCAGTTTTGAGACAGTCAAGTAACAAGGATGACACCTGAGTTCTCATATTTTTGGCTTCCACACCCTCTTCATTTCTTGAAAAAAGTTATTTTATTTCAATTATGAAATGCTATATATTTATTTCTTTTGTGTTATGGTGTTTGCCGATTAGTCTAATTCTTGTATAATTTCTTGGGTAAATTATCCTCGTTACAAAAAAGTGTACTTTTTTAGGAATTTTTTCAAAGGAATATTTTTCTAAATTTGTAGCCATGTAAAATTTTTTTTAAAAATCTGTATCTCAAAAAAACTTTTGATATTTAAAAAATCCTCTCCCATGGCATTTTAATATACAGTAGAACATTGTTTATCCGAACGTTAATTATCCAGAGCGCCAAATATCCGAACCATTTTTTTCAGAGACCTTGCAGTGAAAAAACGAAGATGTACTATGGTACAGTGAAAAGTAAGTGATTATTTTCCACAATAAAGGTAAAATTGGGACATTTTGCACCTATTTTTCTTTTTCTTCAATTACGTTTCCCTCGTGTGTTGATTTTCAATTCTCGTATAGTGTCTGGTTTCATATACTGCATGAATCGCTTTCGGTTATCCGAACAATCGCATATCAGAACGGTGTCTGTCCCAATTGATTCGGATAAACGACGTTCTACTGTATTGTTGAAAATTATTTTGTTTATCAGCAATAGCTTTCTTTTTATTCTTAATCTTGACAATAATTCAAACCAGTTAAATATAGGCCTTAAAAGGCTTTTTTTACCAATTTTATATATGCTTTTTGTTTTGAGTACCGTATAATATACTGTTCGAATTAATTGGGACAAATGAGAAGAAAAGTGATTTTTTTCTAAAACCTTAGCTTTTATCATTACATGCCTTAAATAGACTGAAAAATCTGTATATTAGTACAAAGTATGTTTTCCTTTAGTAGAAACGACATTTTCAACTCGTTTTGGCATTAACTGAACTATAGTAGCACACATGTGTTCTTGATTTCATCATCTTGGAAACACTAGTATTCGTATAACCCTTTTTATCATTTTCTCTGTTGTAGTGTGATTCATCTTCTAAAAACGATTCTTGAGAATATGCCATCAGTTTTGAATAGGATTTAAGTCTGGGGAATTTTCAAGTCAATCGAGCACCTTTATTTCATTTTATGCATAAAAGTGTGGACCAATTTCGAATTGTGATGAGGGGCCAAGTCATGTTGTAATGTTCCATCAGATATTTCTATGAATGGAACAATCCTACTTCATAATATTTCTATATATTTGGCAGAATTTATCAAGTGTTTAAAAGGAACTAAGCTTCCAGTGCCACTTGTTGTGAAAAACACCCCAAACATCTGTTTAGAAGGGTGTTTTATAATCTGTTGGATATGATCTGCTAACGAAGTTTCAGCTTCACTTCGTCTAACTACACTTGATTTGTATTCCTGAACAAATAAATGTGTGTTTCATCACTCAAAATCACCTTCTTACAGTCGTTAACAGTTCATCATCAGTATTTTTTGGCCCATGCTAAACATTTTTTCATCATTTTCTGAGTTAGAAATAGTTTTTTTCCTCAGTCTTGTTGCCTTAAAGCCACCTTCCAGAAGCCTTTTCCGCACAGTTGAGGTACTCACTTCAACACCATTATCCAATAAATTCCTTCAAAGGCCTAAGCTTCTCTGTCTTGGATTTATTTTGCTACTACTCATTAAAATTTTGTCAGTTCAGGGAGTAGTTTTCCACTTGCACCCACATTTTTTCTTTTTGGAGACGATGATCCAGAATTTTATAATTTTCTTAAAACACTTAATTTGATCTCACTAACTACCATAGTTATATGTGTTCGTTGGGAGTGATATATTTTAGAACTGTTTCTTGGAGTAATATCCACCTTTAAACAAGTAAAACGTCTTATAGAAGAACGCAAAATTGAAATTACCAGCTACTTCATTGAATGGCTCACAACTGAGCTCCTGATACATTAAAATGAATACATTGTAGTCAAAGTCGACCTGTCGCACTACCTAAAGGCAGATAAAGGAGGTTTGAGGTGGTTCAGGACATCACTAGTAATCACATACCAATTCAAGTAAGAAAAACATGTTTGTTCCAATTGATTCGAACAGTATAGTAACATAGTATGTACCTTCTTTGAATTCTCAAGTAAGTATTCATATTTTAATGTAATATTCATTTAGTTTCCTATTATATAATAACCTAAGAGTAATTGCAAACTATTCTAAACTAATCAAAGTCAACTAATTTTTTCAATTATGAGAAAAAAATTTTTAAGCTGTGATATCCAGTTGAATTTTTTTTCTTCATAAATTATAATATAAAATAAGGTTCTATCATCATGTTCAACAGAATAATGAAAATTTGATTTTTCATTTTCAGAAGGATGTTAATGTAAACTCATATTCTGAATAAGAGTGCGTATCCATTTTCTGCATTGTAGATTTTAAAAAGATTGTTTTCGGTTCATTTTTGTGAAAAAAAATTGCATATTTAAAAATAGCAAAATGACCTTATTTCTAAATGATAACTCAAGGCAGCCCTTTTGTGTTTCTGATGAAGAAAAACCTTACATTTGTGAAACATGTAACAAATCTTTCTCTCGAAGGGATAATCTAAAAACACATTTATGTACTCATACAAAGGAAAAACCTCATGTTTGTGAAATGTGCAACAAGTCTTTCTCTCAAAGAAGTCATTTAAAAGAATATTTATGGATTCATTCAAAGGAAAAACCTCACATTTGTGAAATATGCAATAAGAGTTTTTCCCGAGCTAGTAACTTAAAAGGACATTTACGTATTCATACAAAAGAAAAACCTTTTGTTTGTGAAATATGTAACACGTCTTTCTCTCGATGGTATTATTTAAAAGTACATTTATCTGTTCATACAAAGGAAAAGCCTTATGTTTGTGAAACGTGCAATGGTTATTGCATGAGGAGGACCAAAACGATCTCCAATTATGATAAATTTTAAAATTGATGACAAACGATATCCTACGGAATTGCAAGTGGTTAGTGTAATGAGTATTAGGAATTTTAGAAAAAATTCAATTAAACAGTTTAAATCTACAAATATAATTTTTAAAACCTATAAAGGGGATTCACTAATACTATTAGGATTTGTTACTGTTAGTGTTTAATTTCAAAAATGAATTTGAACTTGTATATTGTGAAAGTAAATTTAGATACTATTCTTGGTCGTGAATGGCTTCATAAAATTCATTTAGATTAGCCGGCTATTAGAGCAAAAACTGTAAAAGATTTAAATGGCATTTTAAAAGAATATCAGGAAATGTTCGATAACAAACTAGTGGAAATAAGATATTATGAAGTTTACTAGAACTCAAACCAAAAGTAAAACATGACCATGTCCTGCTCATTTCGGGAGAATCCGGTGACATCCCAAGAGACTTGATCTTGAAGGAGGGAGATGTGGTGTATTTAACTGCAACCACATTTAAAGACTGATAACTGTTACTGAACGGAATATTCCGTATATAAAAATGCTACTTCTAAAATAGAATATGTATATTTCCAGAATGTCAGATATGGGATAAAGGGCTGCTTGCAGCCCATGTGCCCAAAGATGTACCGTAGAATATACATAGAGTGAATCTCTGGATATAAGGATACTGTGCCGTTAATATCGTGATGTACATTAAACTAATTATAAAAATAATATGCAGTCGATTATTTCTAAGCCCATAAAACATAACAATTCTTGAATACACATTCCATGATCATACTGTAATTTGAAATATTTGTGTTCAATTCCTTATGAATATAAAAAGCAGCTCATTTTTTTTAAAAAATAGTGCTTAAAGTTCCCTTCATGTTTGAACAAAGAAATAGCATCGATTAAAAAATGCAATGCAAGTGTATCAGCTGATTTAAATATTATAACTATAATACACACACGTATTACAGATGTGAAAAATTAAAACCAATATTATTGTAGGATATTGCTAATTAGGATTGATATCTATAAGGTTTAAAACTGAAATTTAAATTTTTCAAAGCCAGTTCTAAGAAAAAAAAGTTAAGCTAAATCGTCATTGAAGGTGATTAGCATCAGTTATTTTTCGGATCTTAGGAAATAGAAATTTTGGCCTATCCAGCCTTAAGAAGGAAATGGGTGCAGTGCTGGAATGTCCTTAATCATACATTGCTGTATCCTCCACCCTACTTAGAAGCAAAGCGTAGCAGATGTATTATCTCTTATGCATGATCCCTACATATTTCTGAAAGATCAGAGGATGGGAGGAGGTCTTTGGTATTCGTAGCGTCCATGACTATTCGCCATGGGGACTGATTGACTGAATATTAACGTTGCACTGTTCAGCTACACTAGGGCTTTTGGCGACGGACCACGTAGTTTTGAACCTTGGTCAAGTGACGTGGACGACCCCTGAGCTGGCACCCCCTTCCTAACTACCACACCACATCAACGGGAGGACGTTTCAGCTCTCGACAGATTTAACGTGCATCTTTGCCCTATACGGTGGGTCTTTGCGCCATGGGGAAGTCAAGGTTATAAGGATTTGCTTTTACTTTTTTTAAGAAGTTCTAACTTATTCAGTTTTCCTATAAGAATTTATTTTATTATGATCTAAGTACGACAAAAATATATCTCAGCATGTAATACAGCTTCTTGCAGATGTAATCCACCATTGAAATACAGAAAATAAAGCAGGGATTCCCAAATTTTTTTGTTTCATAGACCCCTTGCCGTGTTTTTCGGTTTGGGGTAGACCCGTACTTACCTAATTTTGAACTTTTGCAAGTTTATTAACTTAAATGTCCTTTTGTCTGCTGGTGTACAGCTACTTACTTTAAACGATATAAATTTCTAACTGTAGTGAAGTATAGTGTTTTAAACTTAAGAAAAATATGTCAGATTTAAAAAATTGTCAGATTTATACCCAACCCCTTCCATATTCCTTTTTTTTTTTTTTTTTTGCTTTGAAGATTCGCAACTATGATTTAAGTCCTTCTCACTAGGAAAAGCGATTACAATATTTCTTAGGATATTCCATAATTCGGGATAAAGAACAGGTATGGTTTTTTAAAGCCGAAATTGCTCACTAAGATCTTCGTTACTGCCTATTCCGATCAGTTCCTATTGTTTGAGATGTTTTTTTTCCAATGTTACCATATAAATTAATTGATTGCTGTAGTATTACCATATAGTCAAAGCATTCTCAAACTCCTTTTCAAAATATGAATAAAGGGCATTTAAATGTTGGACATATGCCATTTGCCTGGTGTAACATATTCGCGACGTCCAATATTATACTCGATGATCCTTTTTTTAATAAAATTTATGCTGCCACCTGGTAACTTCAAATTAGCCTCATTAAAATGCTAAATAAATATATTAAATAGGTAAAATCAGGTTTTCACTTAAATAAATTTTCCTTTAAATTAATATCCCGATTTGGCTTAACGAGAGCCACTATCGTTGACCCTCATTTACACCTCATGGACCTCCAAATCATTTTTTGTTTACATGGACCTCTTGGAGATCGAAAAAACTTATGCTCGAAAAGGACTTGCAAAGTGGTTGATATAGACCACTTTGGGAATCACAGGAATAGAATAATACAAAAAGTGAAATATATAGAATAAAATTTAGTTTTTTTCAGTCACAAAATTTCATACAGTCGTATACTATTCAAATTAAGAAACCACATATACATTAGCTAGAAAAAGTCTGCGTTCACCCATAACAAATCATAGAGCAAAGGTAAAATTTATTAGAAATATAATTTTTTCTAACAAAATTTTATGAATTTGTTTATTATTATTTAAATGTTGAGCATGCAAGAATTAATTAGTTTTGAATTAAAACTACGTAAGATAGCGGGTTTTTGTAGCAAAACACGAAAATAATAGGCAGAAAAAGTCTGCGTTCACCATTTGAATATTCATGATTCCTGGAATTTTTATCAACAGTCATTATAAATTAACAGAGTTTTTGCATTCAGTTATCAAGTAAAATATCTTAAGAAAGTTGTTACGCAATAACTTTTAGATTTTTGTGACGCACGAAGTAATTTTCAATGCCATGGAAAATAAAAGGAAGGAAATTAGTATCAGTGAGCTTAAAATCATTATGAAAAATGTGGAAATATGGAAAAAGTCGTCGGGATATAACCATATCCGTCGGATGGCAGTATTCGTCTATCTAACGTGTTATTAATAACTTTAAAACTGCAGGAATTTACACAACGAAACCTCGTTCAGGTCATCCATCCAAACTCACAGTCAGAGAAAAAAGAAGTATGCTATGCGTGGTGAAAAAAAATTTGCGTTTGACTGAAACTCAAATAGCAACAGACATTCATGAGAAGTTTAACAGAAACATTTGTGCAGATACTGCAAGAAAAATCTAGAAAAAAGCCGGATACTTCAAAGACCAACTGATAGCTTTTGCAATCAGTTGGTCTTTGCAAATGTATATATGCTTTCAGAGTTATAAAGGACAGGGATGTTCTCCAATGAAGCAAAACATCTTTGGCATAAAAAGGTCATAAATTGGTATGCAGGTAACCTTGTACAGTTCTTCAAAAAGAGCACTTAGTACGAACGGTGAAGCCTTGATGTCTAAAAAATTTAAAGGAAAGTGCCACCAAACTCGGCCTTGGATCGTCATTGCGCTTCCAACACAACAACAATTCTAAGCATACCGATAAGATTGTGAAGCTTTGGCTATTGAATAATGTCCCAAATCAACTGCACACGCCCGCACAGTCACCTGATCTGAATCCTATAGAACACCTATGGGATTTGCTGGAGCGTAAGATTCGTCAACGCAATACATCTAACAAGGATATGCAGAAGCGTGTTCTTAAGGACGAATGGGAGAAGATAAGCGCTGAAGAAAAAACTAAACTTGTTTATTCAATACCGAAACTACTTCAGAAGGTTCTCGAAAGTCAACCAGCTATTAAATAGCTCAAATTCCTTTTTTTAGTATTTCTTTAAAGCTTCTACTGTAAGGTTCCCATTTTGTTAGAATTAGTGGCAACCATATTTATGGTATTTTATGTAATGTAATCTGGCAAGACCAGATGCACACACGCTATTTTGAAGTGACCGTATTGTACCGCAACATAATTTTTCGCTATTATTAAATGATATTTGTTTCTTAAATAGTTAAACTTTCTTCTTAACTATCTACTCCATACATCTTTTTATCTTATATGGCGCAGCCGGTTTTCAAAAGAACTGCAAAACTGTGAAATATTCCAAGCTATAGAACTGTTTACATTCGCCTGATTCCCCGCCGTGCACGTTAAGCTTAAAGGATTATCCGAAAAATCGCCGAGTTGACGGAACATGATCTCGCCAAGAACTTCAACCGCAATTACACCTTGTTTCTCGCCAGTATCGTCAAGATCTGAAAATACAACAAAAATGTTCCTTTTCACCAAGCTCGCCGAAAACAGCATCGCCTCGCTCTATAACTGAAATCATTCTTCGCTTCTCGCCAGCCCTGCCAAAAAGACCTCGCCAACATCAAAGACAGCACCAAGCTCATTTCGCTAACTAAAACAATAAAAAAATGTCAACAGCCGCTGATGTTTTGAACTCTTTGGGACCACATTTGCTTCATAATCTTATAATCGCCGACCTAAAGAATGAATTGCGTTTCAGAAAGCTTTCAACAAATGGAAATAAAAGTGAATTAATTTCGCGCATTGTGGAGAATTATAATGAAGGAACTTTAAATGACTTAACTATTCTTTGCATGCAGTCACAAAAGAATGATGGAATATTTTCTGATAAAACAGAATTATTAAAAAAAAATCGAATCTCTTTCGAAAACAAGTAGAACTCTTAAGTAATCGACCTCCTCGACCATCTTCACAAATAGACCCAAGTATTGCTGCTGTTCTCTCTACATTGATTGAAACACAAAACCAATTGCTGGATAGGCAAACAAATCAAAATGTGATCCAAACCACATCCACCAATGACATTGCAAGTTCGATTCAAATTTTTAAAGGAGATATCTTTGACAATGCCTTCGAATGGATAAAGGAAGTTGAAAGGAAGTTGTTCAAGATTAGCTCACTGGTCTAATGAACTAAATCTAACAAATGCTATTTCTCGCTTTTCTGGATCTGCAAAAAATTGGCAATTAACTACAGGAAAGAATTTCAATGATTGGACTGTTTGGAAAAATGGTTCGGAATGTACCGCTATACATTGGGCCCTCACCGAGAAGTTTCGTCATTATCTACTTGGTCATGAATTTCAACTTATCACAGACAACTACACAACAGCTTATGTTGTTGCTAAATCCGCAGTTAACCGAAAATTTGGAAGATATTTAGTAGATCTGGCTCAATTTGATTTAACAACTGTACATCGACCAGGAAAGCAAAATATTATTGCTGATCATCTTTCGCGTTTTTCAACACCGCGTGTTTGTATAACAGTTACTACAAGCCATCAATCAGAAATCTGTACAAAACAAAAACAAGATGATTTTTGTCAATACATTTTTCGCTTACTTAACCCTCTGAGTGGATGACCCGCTAATTGAATTTCACTTCGAAAGCGGTCTACTTTTTCAAAGCTGGCGAAGCCGAAAATGTTTCGATAAATTTCGCGAACTGCTTGAAAAACGCATGGCAGTTTAATGCCTTCCCCTGTTAAAACCGCAGGAGGTCCTGAATTGGTTTTGCAGGGGATAATTTTATTGCTTTTCGGTCTCTGTGTTCTTCGAAACGTGAGGTTTCTCATTCTAGGGCGAGGATTGTGAAATGGACATTTTCTCCACTTCACGGCCAACAGAAACTTCACCCAATTTATTGCAAATATATATTTCATATATTTGGAAAACTTGCTCAATTTCTGATCTAAAAACCAATTAGGTTTTAAGAAATTTTAATTTTCTGAGTTTTGCTTTTAAATTCGGTTTCATTTTAAAGCATTTTTGAATTCCTAGATTGAATTAATTAAAAATATTTTTTAACACAATCCAATATTTCGTGTGAAATGGCAATTAACTATAATTTTTATTTGTAAAATCATTTCAGGTTTCTCATGTTTTTAAGTTTTTGAGTTTTCTCACATTTACTTAATTAAGATTGATTTAAAGACCAATATATCTTTTGACACATAGTTTATATAATTTAAAAGCTCTATACTTTGTCTTCATTAATTTTTTACTTTTGAAAAATGCTATGACCAAAATGTACGTAGGATACTGTGAGAAATAATACTTGAAAGGGATGGAATATGACTGAAAATGGTAAATCTAAAATGCAGCTTTTTCAGGTAATATTACAATTAGACTACAGAATACAAATGTTGCAGAATGAACTAAATATTTCCCTGATGTACCACAAACTACATTATAATAAATCTATTGTAGTACTACACTGCAGTATTTTAAAGTCATGCAACAAAAACTTAAACTTGCTTAACTGCCACGATGGGGAACTGAGAAAAAAATAGATATTGTTTACAAACTTGGTGATTTCTGGATTACGTTTGTATAACTACTAATTTCTATATAAATATTTTGCATTTAAAACTCTTGTGAATATATAAGGTTCTGATAAAAGTGAATAATTGATCAAATTAACAGTTGTTATCAATTTTATGTCTTAGAATATTTTGAATTAAAAAATATATTTCAGTCATATTTATTTCAAGTAGAATTTTCATGTAGAGCATAAGTTGGATAGTAACAGATTGAAAAATTAAAGATTTACAGGCAATGGATTTTTTTTATGCCTTTACAAATTTTAAATATGTTTTTCTCAGATTTTTAATTTTGAAGATGAGACTGTTTTCTAATACCTAAGGCGTTTTTCCTGTTCAAGATAGAGTCTTGAAATATCTTGTAAATGTTTCCTTACATATGTTCTATAAAAGTTCATATGGATTTAGGTCTGAGAGCTCTAGTTATTTTTTAAAAATATCTTAATGTTAATATTTAAAAAAAGTTGGGTTTTTTCCAGGTTTAGCCATAAAAAAAATTATTAAAATTCAACAAAGAGATATATTTTAAAATTTTATACTTTTTGTTTCCAATATAATCTAAGAAATATTAATCACTTAAAATAATTAAATATTTTTAGTAATTTAACATTTTAGAAAAGTTTTAAAAATTTCAAAACTGTTCAATGCTTTAAAACTGTGAAATAATGGCTTGTCAAACTAACCTATTATTTTCAGAATCAGTATAATATTATAAATTGAATATAAAACAAAAATTAATTCTACTGTGACAAACTGTTTACGACTTCTACTCATACTGTAAAAAGAATGAAAGATAAATATATACTGCTGGACAATTGCTAAGGACGGATCACAAATTGCTATGTAGCATAACATTAAGCGAGACATGAGGCCTAGTAGGATAAAATATAGTTGCCACACTGTTCAGACATTAGAATAAAGAATATTTATTGTTCTGCAAAGTACAAAAGCTGTGAAACATCTGAAAGAAAAAAAAATGTTCATTTGATCTGCGTACGGAGAAATGGAACAATGCATCTAAAACTCAGCAGGCACCTTAAAGAAAGGTATCAGTAAGGGATATGTCCACCGTGGAGAGTGATGCAACAATCCACACGTCGTACCATTCTTTGCACAACATTATCCAGCAGCTGTTGAGGCAATTTATCCCATTCCTCTGTGAGTGCACGGATAAGGGTGTTCTGGTTTGTCGGAGGATAGTTTCGACAAGCAACTTGCCTCCCCAAAGCATCCCACGCATTTTCAATGGGGTTTAGATCTGGAGAACGCGCTGGCCATACGAGACGTTGAATACCCTCGCTGTCTAGACAATCCTGAACAGCGAGTGTCCGATGACGTTGCGTCCATAAAAACAAATTTATCACCGACAGCACCACGGAAAAGACGAACATGAGGAATTAGAACTTCATCAATGTATCGTTGGCCCGTCATAGTCCCATTCGCAACCACATGTAGGCGCGTGCGGCCATTGATCATGATGTCGGCCCACACCAAGATACTGCATGTCGGATATCGGTCATTTTCCTGGATATTTTCTGGACGATAAGCAGTACCACTCTCGCGCCAGATCAATTGGCGTCTACAATCCGATGACAGTGTGAACCTACTCTCATTTGAGAATAGTACGCCTGCCCAGTCCTGTTCAGTCCAATTGTGATGCTCACGACACCATTGCAAACGGGCAATACGGTGCTGTCTGGTCAATGGGACACACACAACAGGTCTGCGTGCGCATAGTCGTCCTCCCCTCAAACGTCTGGCAACAGTTTTTCGGGAGGTCTGCTTTTCTGAGGCAGCAAGAAACTGATTTGCCACCTGCTGAGCTGTGGTGCGGCTGTTCCTTTTTGCTGATAGGACGATATATCTGTCTTCTGCAGGCGTCGTACTTCTAACACGACCTCCCCCGTGCCGTCTACTACACATTCCAGTTGTTTTAAATGTCTTCCAAAGCCGTGAAACAACGCTGTGAGCGATGTCGAACTCCCTGGCAACATCTGTTATTTTTTGCCCTTCTTCGATCTTTCCAATATTTCGGCCACGCATAAAATCAACTATGTGATGTCGGGAAGACATGCCAAAAATTTTAAGTTCGTCTATTAAATCTTTCCTGTAAAACTTTGACTTGAAACAACAACTGTCCACACGCGTCAAAACCTTTAAAGCTCTTATGAACGCTATCACGTGATGAACAGACGTGGAAAAAAATTTGCAAACTCATACTTTTTCTTACTAATATCCCGCACTTATTCTAATTTTCGACATTTTGCTTCCTTTCATTTTGTGGTTGCTATGGATGATAGTGTTATCCGTCCTTAGCAATTGTCCAGCAGTGTATAACATATCTATCTCGACGTTCAAATCTTTGAATACGCAATGATACTGGATAATATTTGTTTCATAGTAATAATTTTATGTAAATTTTCTAGTAATTTACTTCTAAAATCTAAGTATTTCTTTTCCCTTAATTTCTTATACAAATATTTTTTCCAAGTTTTTGATGTTTCACGACTAAATCGTAAATATAAGAAACAACAGTCAAATATCACGAGTGCAGACGGCGCTCGCAGATATTTGAGTGAGAAAATTACAGCAGCATAAAATGCGACCTCGTTTGAATTATATCTAATGTGCATATTTGGTACTGTTTAGCGTACTCGAATTAACTCAAGTGCACACGTCAAGGGTTTATATTGCATTCTAAGTGAACACGGTGGCTACTGACGAGCGGCTACGTATATATATAATTTTGAACCGCGGTTAAGTGACGAGGACGATACCTGAGCTGATAACTCCCCTTCCAAACTTCCACATCACACCAACGTGAGGACTTTTGACCTCGACGTGTTTAACGTGCATCAGCTCCTCTTCAACGCTAAACTTTTGTGGTACCAGGGCTCGAACACTGGATACGAGTTCATAACCATGACCATCAGGCTACCGTGGCCGCAAAAGAAAATAGCAAGTTTGAAAGAAATGTAATGGAGAAGTATATTTGAAGAAATAACTTCAAAACTTAACGAAAAACCAAAATATCAAAATTTATTTTAGGAATAATAGTGAATATAACTTCGTACACCTAAAACCACTTTACGCAGTGTATTTTGAAAGTGAACGTTTCCCCTTTTAGAGAAACTTACTATAATTATGTCAAATTCCTTTCATTTTGCTCTAAGGGGATCCCCGAAACAACGTAATTTATTTGAAACACAAAATTACTTATGGTTGAATCTAATACAATTCCCTACAAAATGAATGAAAACCCTTTTTTATCATATAAATTGTGTTTGAATAGGAGATTGTTAGTTAATAAGAACATTTAAAAAGTGTCGGCAATCTCTATGGACCTGTGGCACGTGGTACAATTCTTAGTGGCACTCAGCACTACTCTACAAATTTGTCAATTCTTGAGTGGATGGAAGTTGATAATAGACCTTATTTGACAAACATCATCTGAGAGAGTTATGGACATTTATGGAACTACAAAATAATCTGAAAGATAATTCTAAGGATAAATTTACAGCTATTTTGTAAATAATTGAGTGTTATTGCTAGGGGATTTAATTGTTGAAAAAAGAAAATTGCATGTACTCTGCTTTCCACTTATGATTCGGCATATCAAAGTAAAAAATCTTTCCTAATATGAAAAATATTTCGACTCCGCAAAGAAATTGTTTAACAATTGAATGCTCAGAATCGTGTCACGCATTATACCCCTGGTTTTGCGATATGAAAGAAGAGTCGTGAAAGAGTTAATTCGCATTACAATTTTTATTTAACTATAATGTAGGGAATCATTTATATTTCACTTTGTCTATTTCTTATTTAAGTAAATATGTTGGAAACATACATTTTTAATTTTTTTATCTTTGTTGAAGAAATAGTAACATTTTATATTGTTTATTTTTATGTTAATAAATGTATTTTATTGATCCATAATTAATATAAAATATAAAACTGTAAATCTAAATTATTTACCTCTATTCTTTAAATCTGCAAAAATTACCGTAAGAATCGAAGGATTTCAAAAATATCCTACTATGTGGCACGCTGAATGATACTGACAGATTGGTTTTGCACGTCTTATCTACACAGTTGCCGCCCCTGATTTAAAATGTTGGGTAAGATAACCATTATATTTTTAATATTTTATAAATATACATTTATACATTTTAATATATAGAGTATTTTGTCAATACATGTTTTAAAAAGGAGTAAAGTTTACGAGAACGAAATATAAAATTGCGTTAAAATTGTTGGTACTCTATCAACCGTACTTGTTTTATATATATATATATATATATATATATATATATATATATATATATATATATATATATATATATATATATATATATATATATATATATATATATATATATATATATATATATATATATATATATATATATAAGAAGTACGTCGATGTCGATAGAGTACCGTATTTACTGCCAACTCGTGACAATGAATTGGAAATTAAGTTCACAATTCATTGTTTAAAAAATATATAAAATTTTACATGACTTATTTTTTTAGTATTTGTTATTTTTATATTCCTTACTGAAAGCAAAAAATGGGAGTTCATTACCTGCCAAAACTGCAGAGGCCTGGTTGTTTACTCCACAAGCTCCTACCTTATGCTTACTTTGCCCTACTAAGTAAAAATGCCGTCTTCTGCTCGTCAAGATCATGGAATTGCAGATATTGTTTTCCATATATTTTAAATATTAGTTTTCTAACTTCTACATCAGCCTTTTAATAGTCTACACTCCTGCAAAGAAGTCTGAATTCAAAACTATAAAAACTTATTATTCCCAACAATGTCATTTATACCTTTATTTTTTATAATCTATGAATGCGTTAAACTATTAATTTGTTATAGCGACTATTTAATATTAAATGCGAAAAAAAAACGAATAAGTTTCAAACTGAAACTTAAATTGAATTTTTCAAAAGTTGTCATCGATATTCTCATAACTTTTACATATTGTCATTTTAGCATATCTCACATCTTTCTTCTATGCAAAAATCTATTATAAGTTCATCAAATGTTTCACCATATTTTTACTCATATCATGCAGCTTTCAACCACATTGTGAGGCCGCGGTAGCCTAATGGTCAAAGTAACGGACTCGTAGCTGGCGTGTCATGAGTTCGACCCCAGCACCACTGAAGAGCCGCCGTGTAAGTGAAGCGATGCTCAAGCGTCATCCTCGTCACTTGACCATGGTTTAAAATAACGAGGTCCGTCGCCAAGTGAGTGAATATTAACGTCGCACTGTTCAGCTACACGAGGGCTTTTAGTGATAGACCTCGTAATTTTGAAGCATGGTCAAATGACGAGGGCAACACCTGAGCTGGCACCCACCTCTCCTAACTACCACACCTCACAAACGAGAGGACATTTCAGCTCTCGATAGATTTAACGTGCATCGCTGCCCTACACGGCGGGTCTTTTGTGGCACTGGGCTCGAACTCGAGACATGCCAACCATGATTGGATACCTTGACCATCTGGTACCCCGGCCACAGGTCCGTCGAGAAAAGTCCTCAAGTAGTTGAGTAGAGAAGAGAGAGAGTGCGACTTTTTAATATCCCCTCACTTAATTAAATTATATGAAATTTAAGGAATACTTGAAAAAATATTATAAGTCGAATATATATTTATATATATATTAAAAATTAATCTAATGATTATTTTAAATATCCAAAGAATTATTAGTGTTTATGGTAAATATATATTTTTCAACTGAGTATGTGAGACACGCATAAATATCTTTTTCGAAATTCCAATGCAGAATTTCAGTGGAGCTAATACAAAATTCCTAGTTTTGCATCGTTAAGATTATAAAAATGTCCTAATTTTAATAACCTTTTCTTCAGTCAACCCCTAATGATACATGAATGATGAGGGATTATGCATAAATATATATTTTTTTAACTTGAATTTAAAAAGGATCTTTATATTTATTTATATGCGCAAATGTTAACTGTAAATTTGTCCAGATGCTTTTAAATACTCTTTATTTGAAGTGAGTGAGTGAAGATTAACGTCGCACTGTTCAGCTGCACGAGGGCTTTTGGCGACGGACCACGTAATTTTGAACCATGTTCAAGTGACGTGGACGACACCTGAGCTGGCACCCCTCTCTCCTAACTACCACACCAACGGGAGGACGTTTCAGCTCTCGACAGATTTAGCGTGCATCGCTGCCCTACACGGCGGGTCTATAGTGTACTGGGCTCGAACTCGTGACAAAGCCAGCCACGATCCGATGCCCATACCACTCGGCTACCGCGGCCTCTCTTTATTTGAAGATTCAAGTTCAAAAATATAAGCTTGTAGTTAAAGTTCTCTTTGAATGAAATTAATGTTCAGACATTCAAAATTCAAATATAATTTGTTATCTGAACAATACAAAACAACGGATTCTATGTAATATGCCCTAAATACCTGGCTTTAAAATTATGAAAAACTAAAAGATTTAAATAGGGTTTTTTATAACAATGCATAAAAATTTTTTGCAAATAATGTAATACAGAAGCTTAAAAATTATTCATTTTTAGAAGTGTCCGAAATTTTAAAAGATTTTAAATTTTGAACCTTTTTTTTTAATTTTTTGACACATAACAAAATAATCATTTTTAAAAAAAATCCCTGAAAGTATTGATTAAAATAAGAAAAATGAAACAGTAAATTATCCTCAATGTTTTAATATATAATTTGAATTTAAATACTACAGATATTTTTTAAAAACTTAGACCTACATTATAAAAACTTAATTCCATTTGAGAATTTTAAGGTAAAGAAAAAAATGAGAATTCTCAACTCGTAGACTTGCATTTATTTCCGTACACTTTAGGGTTTAAAGAAATTCTTCCCAGTTTTTTACGATTGCTACAGGAACCGGTCTCCCCGTGAGCCATAAAACTTCCCCACCATGCCCATTGTGTCTCCCTGACCGTCTCTAATTATCTTTCAAGATACTAAACCTTTAAAGAGGGGAAAAGAATTCGGAAAAACACGACTTTATCGTTTTTGAACAAATTATTTGAGGAGGAAAAAATCGGTTTGGTTCATTTTTGGTGAGTCCCCGGCCTTACGAAAAATTCAGTGTGGTCCCCGTTTTCGAAGCCTCTCTAGTAGGGCAGAAAAATCCGTGCTGTCCGGTTGGAGGGTTAAATAATTTAATAGATACAGTATTTAACATATATATATATATATATATATATATATATATATATATATATATATATATATATATATATATATATATATATATATATATATATATATATATATATATATATATATATATATATATAGTACAACAGTATTTTCGGATGAAGAAATTCTGTTTGTGATTATGATGAGGAAGAATCAAATGAAGATCAGTATAACAGCAAGTATGATTCCTCCACTGAAATCGATCCAAATTTAGAAGAGGGTGATGCATTTAGAAATAAATGTTTTTTTGTATAGACACATAAACATTTGGGAAAAGCATGACTGTAAAGGAGAGAACTGGTACACATCTACACTGGTGTGCAAAACTTAGCAACAGGTGGGTTTAATGCAATAACTTCACGAAAAATCCTCTGAGAGACATGCAATTTAGAAATGAGGGAAAGTGTTATGTACGTAAAGGATGACGAAAGCATCGACGCTGAAAAAGGAATACAATGCATACGGTATGGAATCAAACAAAAACAAGCTTTATTGAACGCATAGTATCGTGACTCATGATTGTCTATCCAACAGGAAGAACAATAAGCAGATGTTTCTTAATGTGGTATATGCCCTCCCCTCACTGCAATGGTTGCTTTGCACCGTCTCCGCATACTCAGAACCAGCTGGTGCAACATTTCTTGCGATTGGAGTACCCATTCTTCAATCGGCATCTGTTTGAGTTGTTGGGTGTTTTCTGGATGAAGTAAGCGTGCTGCAATACTTCTCCCCAAAGCATCCCACACATGTTCGATGGGATTTAAATCTGGGGATTACGCTGACTAATCCATTCGAGTGATATCTTCACTTTCCAGCAGCTCCTCAACAGTAAGAGTCCGATGTGGCCGTGCATTGACATCGATAAAAATGAAGTCTTTACCAATGGCCCCTCGGAACAGACGCACATGTGGAAGAAGTATCTTCTCACAATAGCGATCCCCGATTACAGACCCTCTATCGAAAATGTGGAGCTCAGTTCGCCCGTTCAGCATAATGCCTCCCCAGACAAGAACTCCAGGATCACCGTAATGGTGTCTTTCCTTGATGTTACTGGTATAAAACCGTGTCCCGATCTCTCTCCAAATCAAAACGCGTTGAGAATCGCTTCTGGTACTGAACCGACTCTCATCCGTAAAGAGGACACGACTCCATTGATCAGTTATCCAGTTTTTGTGCTCTCTGCACCACTGTAAACGGTGGCGTCGGTGGTCAACTTTCAACGGGAGGTAGCGTTCAGGACGGTGGGCGAATAGGCCCTCTTTGTGAAGGCGTCTGGCTACAGTAAACCGCGACTTTTGTCGCCCCGTTTCTGAGCAATGACGTTTGCTGACTGCCGTCGGCCTCTTTTCCCCTGCAGAATGATATATCGGTCTTCCCCTGCAGTTGTCGTCCTCGGGCGGCCACCACAAATCTTTCTAACAGCTGTACCTGTGGTTTGGAACGCTTTCCAAGCGCGTGAAACGACACTTTTGTTTATTCCGTACTCTGCAGCTACACTGGTACGCCCCTCCTCCAGCTTTCCGATCATTCTTCCACGTGTGAAGTCGTCCAGGTGATTTCTTCTAGCCATATTTCACGAACTGACTCACTGGCACTTGCAACGAATATGTTGAATTGCGTCTCCGTCCTTCATTTTATTCTACTGTTGAGCAGCGCGCGCCGACATCACGTGTTTTGCGTACTCTCACGTCGCTTCTGACGTTTCGTTCCTGATATTTACATACGCATGACGTTTCTACTGACTTACTTGTTCACTGTACTGAGCTCCAGACCTCCTTTTCTGCAATTTTATGGCTGTCTGCTAAATTTTTACATTTTTGCTAAAGTTTTGCACACCAGTGTACTTTTATATGAATTTTTGAAAAGAAAAGAAAACCTATTGCTGGAACAATAAGAGAAAATGAAAAAGAAATTCCAAAATAAGATATAGACGGTATACAGCTCTTTAATGAAATAACTTCATTCAAAGATATTTTTTCTGGTCAAAAACAGCCAACTGAGATATTAGAAAATAAAGTGAAAAAAGATCTTATTCCCTGTTCTCCCAATTTCCCTCTAGCATTAAGAATTTTTTTAACCTACCTGTTTCTGTTTCTCCTGATGAAAATTAAAAATTATTTGAGAAATAATATCACACAAAAAAGGCTTTCAGATTTGGCTACAGTCTCAATTGAATACGAAATCTCAGAAACAACTAACCGAAATAACTAACAAATTTGCTGCACAGAAAGCCAGAAAAGTTATTTTACAGTTTAAGTAAAATCTGGCGTATAACGTGTGTGTTCCTACACATATTCGCCGTATAACACGCACACCCTTTTTTGCGAAGAAATCTGAAATGCATGTGCGCAATGATCTTGTGTTTTGAAGTCCTATATTCGAATATTATTCCAAGCTTTAGTAAAAAATAGTGTACTTTCAGAATTACAAACCCTTAAAAGTTTATAAGGAATGTTATTTCGTTCACAGAAACAGTTTTTTGATATATGTACACGTCTGATCTTTTTCTATGCTCATCTTTTTGTATTTTTAAAGTTCTCATTCTTATACCCAGCGTATATATAACGCCTAACCGTAAACTTCGTTCTTATTTCATGAGTTAAAAGTGCGCGTTATATACCGGATTTTACGGTATAGTTTATTACTTATTCTTAATAGAAGGACTGATTTACATACTTATTATTCCACGAGATTTATGCCTTAGTATTTATTTTTATTAGATTGTACTTTTAGACTTAATTCTATTGTTTTGCATTTATAATTATAAAATGTTTATTTTTATTTTAAAGGTTATATTTTTGTTTGTTTATTATTTTGTTAAAGCATTTTGTTGAGATTACAATTCATTACCTGGCCAAAAAATGAAGTTCTGCACTTTATATTTTATTTGAGTTATTATTATTAATGTGTTTTACTTTTTTTCTTTTATAAGTAGATGATTTTTTTAACGTCAACGTTAAGTATTAGTCAAAATATGAAAAGTTCTCTAGAGGGGCGGCACATTATGTGTTTGCCCGAGGGTGGCCAATACCCTCGGCTTGGCGGCCCTGGCAACAAACTGGTCAATTTTTGAATGAATGCAATTTTATAAATTTGTAACTGACCTCATTTAACAAACATCTCCAGAATTATGGGTTATTAGGGAATTATGAAAAAATATTAAAGATAACTAAAGGTAAATTTACAGCTTTTTTAGTAAATTATTGAATGCCATAACTGGAGATATTTAATAATTGAAGAAAGAAAATTACATATAAATTCTGCTTTTCCACTTGTAGTTCTACATATCTAAGTAAAATATCTTTCCTCATATGAAAAATATTTGGAGTCCGCAAAGAAATTGTTTAACAAATTAATGCTCGTAATCAGTGTCAACGTGAAAGTCACAAATTATACCACATTTTTTGCGATATGATAGTAGAGTGAAGCAGCACTAGGTTAACTTTAAAAATTTCATTTATCTTCCTATTTAACTGTAATGAAGGGAAATACTTATATTTTACGTTATCTATTTTTTATTTTAATAAATATATTTAAAAAACATAATATATGTACAGTTTCAAGTTTCTTAAAAAAATTTTGTTAAAGAGAAACAGTTAAATTTTATGCTGTTTATATTTTTATGTTAAGAAATATTTTTAATTAATGCAAAATTAATGTGTGATAAAGCTCTAAATCTATATAATTGAACTCTATTCCCGAAGAACTTGGTTAGAACCAAAGGGTTGAGTTCTAGGAGGACCCACTTTAGTCCCCAAATTTTAGCAATAAAGGTTACAATATGGTAACCCTACTATTTCACACCAAAAGATTGGATTTTCAAACGCCCCAAAAAATGGCAACCCTATAAAAAATGAAACGAAAATCGCCTTTTTCGGACAAAAAGTCTTTTTGACTCCTGACTTCGCTGGAGAAGGTTGTTTGGTCAGCACCGGTTTTGTTAAGAATGGCTTCTGAAAGGAAATTACCTGAAAGTGAAACTACGACAGGTTTCTCTTTGTGCTTCTTGGCAAAAAGGGGAAGAAAGATAAGTTAAAATGGTGCATGAAAGCTAATTTAATTGCTTCATGGTATGAATGTCCGAAGTGTAGAAAAAATATGAGTTTGAAGAGCGAAAGGGAACGGTTGAAAGCTACGAATGGCGTTGCCGCAGCCAGTTGAAAGATAATCCCAACGACGTCGTTCAGAGTGTTAGAAAAGGCACTTGATTTAGCAAAAGCAAGCTTGGTATGACTATTATCTTGCGTTTGACCAGATATTGGTTCGGCAAGAGCATGAATGCGTTTGTTGTGAGCGACTTGAAAGTCAATAAGAATACCGTCGGGGACTGGTATATGTTTTGTCGTGAGGTATGTATTATTGCATGGTGTATCCACCCATCCATCGCAAGGGTGTATCTACCAACCGAAAAAGACAAACCACAAGCGTAAGGTAAGTGCCTTTAAAATTTTTTAAAAATGATTAATTTCATGTATTTCATTGACTTCGTCTTTGCGAAACGGTCCTTTCGACCTTTTCTTAAAAGTGTAAATCATGTACTACACACTGGTTTTAGAGTGCTTTTTTAAAATGAATTTCATTGGTTTCTCCGTTTTTATCTTTTTAAAATGATTAATTGCATGTATTTCTTTGATTTTATCTTTGCAAAAAGCACATTTCGTACTTTTTTAAATTTAAAACAATTACTACCAATGGTTTTCAGGTGTCCCTGACGCCATTCCTGGAATCCCGTTCATTTCATGATTTTAGAACTTTTCGTACCCTCCCCCCTTGAGAATCCAATCCCGTTGCTCTTTGCCCATTTCTTTCCCCCTACTGACGCATACGGTTTGCAAGAGTTTTTCGTCTTGACGCCATTTTGAAAAACTCGTGTTTCTCAATTTGGCGCCAAAACAACACCAGTGGGTCCAGCTAGGATTTTACCGAACCAGAGATATTTCTGAACATGAAATTCCTAACTTCTGTCAGTTGTAATTGCTCATTCCAATGGAAGCAGGCGATGAATTCTTCAAATGTATGTGTTGCCACTCATGTTATATTTCGCTTTTCCTGTTGTCTTTTCTATTTAGCTAATTTTTTACCAAGCTTGCGGAATTGGCAACGGAGGGAGAATTAGAATAAAAGCAGAATTTCATCCATGTTTACGTTTTTTGTTTTATATAAATGTTTAATATAAATAAAATACCTTTTAAAATTGTTGATTCATTATGCTTTTTTAAATATTGGCGTAGCTTTATGTGAAAATTTTGTATTTTTTCTGCTTTATATTATAGTTTTAGTTTAGCTTTATTCCCGATTTATTCTGTTTATGATGTTTATTGCATCTTAATTAGTTACATACTCACTGTTTTTTTTCTTTTTATAAATTTGTTAAAGGCCCATAATAAGCTATTTTTGCGGCTCGGCCAGTATATTATCACACAATAAAATATCAAAAATTTTTCCTGGTATTGGAAAGATTGTAGCAGAGAGCATGTGTGTCAAGTGTCATGATGAAAACGTTAAGATTTTCCTGTTCTTTTCTATATATTTATTATATAGCATTATTTGAAATAATTTTACACTTATAATGAATATTGATTTTCTTTGTAGCCCTCCTTAAGTTAAACCTTGTTTATTTGGCCCAAGTCGGCGTTTGAGTTTGACACCCTTGAATTACAGCATATACAAAGTTTTATAGAATCTTCTGAACTAAATCTTTTATTTTAAATGTACTTGGATGAAAATTACTTTTGGGAGTAAACTAAAAACACCATACAACAACAATTTATGATAGTGGAAAGAAGACCAATTAATAGGGTGCTAAGATATTTAAATTAGGAAAAGGAAATGAGATTGCAACCTCTACCTCGCTCAATAGCATTCAAACAAATGAATTCTGATTTTAGAAAGGAACTCTCTCTATGTTTTTAGACAAATGCAGTTTTAATTTTTCAGGGAAAGTTTAATATTTAGAGGGAAAAGAAAAGATTAATTATATTTTAACCCCTTCTCCCTTAAAAGAAATTTACGCACCTAATTTAAATTAAATTTATTGTTAATCAGAAGCTATTTTTTTTTAAAAAAAATAACAGTCTTAACCTACACTAGCAAAATAAATAGTACAAAAAATTTACAAGATTATATAGATATGTTACCAGCTAAGTATAAAATGGCAGCATTCTATAGAATTCCTAGACATTGTATATAATTCCACTTGTTTTTAGGCAAAGTATAAAATATGAAAAATATTTCATACTTTACCTAGACATTGAATATAATGCCTAGGCATTCTATAAAATGACTAAACCTGCTTAGGTAAAGCAGGAAAAAAGTTCATGTTAAGGCTTTTATATTAATGGTATACATATGTAAAAATTACAAATTTTTTTCTTAAGAAAAGATGTGAGTACCATTAACAAAGTTATTCAAAATACATTTATGAAAATGAAAGCTGTACCAAGCAAAATTTATGCCTTTATAATTAAGAAAAAAAAATTCATATAGCAAATAAATTAACATTAAGCAAAATGGTAAGTTTGAATGACATTTTAAAGTACTCTTTATTACATATTTTACAAAAATACAATTCTTATTCTCTTACTTATTTTATACACATTTGATGAATCCTTGGTCCAATTGCCACTGACCGGAAAGGAAATTTGTATTCAGGAGTATCTTTAATTCTTAGCAAATTCTTAGTGCACAAAAATAATTGTGATTTTCTATAAACATGCTTTAAAATTTCCTCAGAAGTTCCAAGTCGTTAGAAACCATCATATTTCCCACACATTACACGTGTTGATGTATTCGCATTAGGAAAAACGTGCTTTTCATTAATTCTTCCATATTCAACAGCCAAAATACCTTCATGAAGTACATAAGATAACTCAAAATCTGTGACATAATGCTGTATAGAAGTGCTTCCCAACTGTTTTATTCCTGTGAACCAGACAACGTTTTATAATTTTGCCACAGGCCCGCTGAAGATGGGACTTTGATTGTTTGTTTTAAATTGTTTTGATTTAATAATTTTTATTTTGTTGTATTTAAATATGCTTCAGAATAAAATTCAGTTTCACCAAAAATGAATATAAAATGATTTTACATTAAATGTAAAGTGGACAGTCAAACAGAAACATGAGAGAAATAAACTCCAGTAAAGAAAATAGAAGTAATTTAAAGTTCTGTGTAAGTGGCCCCATACCATTTGATCCACAGGCTGGTAGTTGGAGACCACTGCTGTGTATTATTCACTCTTTTTAGCATGTTAAATGAGTTTACTTTTATTTTCCACAAACATCACATCATAGCTATTCTGCAACCAATAGTTGCTGTTGGTTCCTTTTTAGTAGTCATTTTGTACAAAAGTTATTAACTTCTAGTAAGTAGTTTAAGCTAAAAAAAACTTTTTTTAAAAAAATTTTTTATTATTTTTCACCATTAACTTGAATTTTATGCAGCTTGTCGTCAAATAGTTGTTTCATGTCTATAGACCATAACTACTTCTGCAATATGACAGCTTCGTGCGGCACAGGAAAAAACCAATGTTTTGTTAAAAAAGTTTTGAGTAAAATTGAGTGATTTGACTCTTCTTAATAAATTTTTATTTCAGAGCCTGAGGTATGTGTTAAACGTTTCATGCTTCACCACGCAATATTCCAAACGAATCGGAGATGTATTTCATACTTTTGCCATTTTCTCACTAGGCTATGTGTGAAATATGAATTATTTCATACATTACCAGTTAGTTTTCGGCATTATATACAATGTCTAAGAATTGTATATGGAATGCAAAAGTTCATACTTTGCTCATAACATATATATATTAAAAGCATTAAAATTAAGTTTATTAGATATGTGCTGTGAGATAAGATTTTTTGACATTAATATGACCTTGGTTGTGAAGTTAAAATCTTTGACCATCAATCTTGAAAAAAAAATGCTGCCATTTCTTCAATAGTAACAGAAGTTATCTCAAGGAAAAATGCAAAAAAAAAAAAAAAATTAACTATACACCACAGTGATACTTTAGAAATAAACTATATGTAACTTGTTCATGGCTCAGTTTTAAAATTTCAGATGATCGTTATTTTCCGAATTTTTAAACTTGTACTATTTTTGTTTTCTCTTCAGTGTGAATATATGTTTGATCAATTTTCTGGTTGACATCAAAAATTTTTCTGAGAATTTTATATAGATCACTAAATGTTATACCATTTAGTGAATAAACGACAATGATACTTTTGAAATAAACTATCTGCAATTTATTCACAGCTCAATTTTAAAATTTCAGGAGCAAAGTTTTTCCTAGTTTTGTAATTGACATAAACTTTTCTGGGAGTATTATGTAGACCACTCATTGTTGGAGAAACTTTTGTAGTATTCAGATATTTGTACCATTAGTATATAGCTAAATCATTAGGACAAACTCATCAACCAATTTAGCTTCATAATGTATTTTTGTTTCTTTTGTGATACAGTTTTGTTTTCTGAGCTGCTATTTTTCTAGTTTTTTCAACTGGAGAGTAAATGTATTCCTTTAAAGGATTTGTTAAGTGTAGTGTACTATAAGTTAAATATTCTAATGTGAATTTATTTATGGAGTGAATTGTAAAGTTTTATTCTTGAGTTACTTTTAGGTAATTTGAACCATGGGACATTTCTAGATGATTCATGGACTTTATAATTTAAATGTATGACTATTGCCAGGTCCAACGTCTCAACCTTACCATTAGCTTCTGGTCGATGGGCTGTTCTTAGTAATTGTTTAATACTTTTAAGAATATTTTTTAAAAAGAGACGTGTGTATGAAAGTTTCTATTCATAGCACTTAAATATTTTAAGAGTCCTGAATCTGAAAATTTTAGTTATAAATCTAGTACAAGTTTCTATAGTAATTGATTTTGATACAAATCTGCTTATCAATCTGGTAAAATGATTGCTAGTAAAAGTGAAATATTTCTTTATCTTGGATATACGAGTGATGAAAATAGGTATCTTTTTCTGGAGATTGATCCTGGTGTCCATTACCAGATTTGTCTCCAACATAATCTTTCGGCTTTCCAGTGCAACATTAACAAACACTTATTTGGTAAGGTACACTTACTGTAATTGTTGGTTTTCTTCACTCAGTTTGACACACATTTTAACTGAACGCTTCACTTGAACAACTATCAGCTTCAAGTATTTCGAATCGAATACTTAAACATTAATTGACTTGATTCTTGAAAATCTCCAACCACAAAAATTACATTGTGTATTTAACTTTAGTAAAATTGCATACATTTAATCTAAAAAAAAGCTAAATTACAAAGACATAAATTAAAAATGTAATTTACTTTAACGTTTTTGTAGAAAGATTTATAATTGAGTGTTTGGCAAGATATGTTCCGATGGGATTTGGCAAAAGAATTTAAATACCATTTAACCTCATGTTTATCTAGAAAAAAGGAAATGAAACTGTACTCATTTATCTAACTGCATACTCTTTACAAAGTACAATATTTTTTTATCTCAACCTACCTCCTTTGAGCATTCATTTAGTTGAAATTGTTTATGTAATATTACGTCATTATGAAAATTTTTTAAATTTTTTCAGATTCTGATATGTGTGATCAATGTCTTTTAGGGAGTGATTGCTGGTGCTACCTTTGAAAGAAGCATGGCAAATGAAGAAACATCTATATATAGGTGTATAAATTTCTGTGAGAAAAAGCTCAGCATATATATACACACATCCTATTCTCTGGAAATTTAAATGAATTACATTCAAAATGCCCATGATAGTTTGAATGGTATGCTCTGACATGGAATATCAGAAGAATCATTCATTCTTAAACTATAAGAAGTTCAGAAAATACTCCTCTTATGTTTGATTATAAATTTCGCGAGTGTTGAAATGTTTTTCAAAAGTGGAACATTCACAACAAAAAAAATGTATCCCATTTTTTCACCATAGATAAAAGTATATGAAAGTTCATGGATTAAGAACACACAAGAGGAGTTACAAAGCTTTGAAACAAAAGAAATTAAGAATTTTAAGAAAAAAGTGAATTTTAAAACTATGGAGTGATTTTCTGAAGTCATTGTTTTCAATGAACGTTTTTAACATTGCTTGTATAGTTAAAATTGAAATATTTCAGATTTTTTCAGCCTTTTAATTACCATACGCTCTCAGAAAAAGCACTGTTATGGAGAGAGTATTTTATTTCCTAAACTGAAGAAAGAATCCTAATCTTTCAGCTTTAAGTGTCAATATATTTCTTTTTATTTGAATGATCACATTTTAGATAACAGTCCAATTCTGCATTTCAAGAAATTTTTTGGTACCATTCTTTGAATTTAAATTTTGCCTTTGAACCTGTTTTCTTTGAAAATTGTTTAATACATCAACACAAGGTACAGGCCCCCTTTGAATTATCCGCCTGTTAGGTGTTAATCATCAATTATTTTGTTTCTTTTAAATTTCTATTTATTTGCTTATGACAAGCTAATATTTGTTATTATTCCATGAATATTCTTAAAATTTTATTTTATTTTAGGTAAATGCTATCTTAAGCTGTATTTAATATTATGTATAGCTTATGTGGTACAATAAATATTTTTCAATTTAAGTTTTGCATTAAACATTGATTAGTCTGGTTTGCTAAGTAATATAATTATAAACAGCTAGTAATATATTTGTAAAGTAAGAGTGACATGACCATTTCCTATGCTACAGATTAAAAAAAATTTCTATTTTGAAATTATCAAAATGGCTCATTCTGTACATGATAACTCCAGTCATAATTTACCTATTCCTGTCAATAAAAAGCATTATATCTGTGAAATCTGCAACAAGTCTTTTTCTAAGAGTGGTAATTTAAAAAGGCATTTGCTTGTTTATACCAATGAAAAGCCTCATGTTTGTGAAGTATGCAACAAAGGTTTCTCTAAGAGTAGTAATTTAAAAAGGCATTTGCATATTAATACCAATGAAAAGCCTCATGTTTGCGAAATATGCAACAAGGCTTTCTCTGGCACCTTAAAACATCATTTGCGTACTCATACCAAAGAAAAGCCTCATCTTTGCGAAGTATGCAACAAGGCTTTTTCTCACAGTAGCAATTTAAGATCTCATTTGCGTAGAACTCATTTTAAGACATCATTTGCTTATTCATACCAAAGAAAAGCCTTTTTTTGCAAAGTTTCTCTGATAGTGCAACAAGATCATTTTTACTCAGAATAGCAGTTTAAGACATCATTTGCTTATTCATACCAAGGAAAAGCCTCATGTTTGTGAAGTATGCAACAAGGCTTTCTCTGATAGTGGCACCTTAAAAGATCATTTGCGTACTCATACCAAAGAAAAGCCTTATGTTTGCGAAGTATGCAACAAGGCTTTTCTTAGTGGCAATTTAAAAATGTCATTTGCGTATTCATACTAAAGAAAAGCCTTATGTTTGCGAAGTATGCAACAAGGCTTTCTCTATGAGTGGGACCTTAAAAGATCATTTGCGTACTCATACCAAAGAAAAGCCTTATGTTTGCGAAGTATGCAACAAGGCTTTTTCTCTGAGTAAAAGTTTAAGACATCATTTGTTTATTCATACCAAGGAAAAGCCTCATGTTTGTGAAGTATGCAACAAGGCTTTTACTGAGAGTAACATCTTAAAAGATCATTTGCATACTCATACCAAAGAAAAGCCTTATGTTTGTGAAGTATGCAACAAGGCTTTTTCTTACCATAGCAATTTAAAACGTCATTTGCTTATTCATACCAAAGAAAAGCCTTATGTTTGCAAAGTATGCAACAAGGCTTTCTCTGAGAGTAGCACCTTAAAAGATCATTTGCGTGCTCATACCACAGAAAAGCCTTACGTTTGCGAAGTATGCAACAAAGGTTTTGCTAGGAGTGGTAATTTAAGAATTCATTTGCTTACTCATACCAAAGAAAATCCTTATGTTTGTGAAGTATTCAACAAAGGTTTCTCTCAGAGTAGTCATTTAAAAAGGCATTTGCATATTCATACCAAAGAAAAGCCTTATGTTTGCGAAGTATGCAACAAGGCTTTTTCTGGACTGTAGCAATTTAAGACGTCATTTGCTTATTCATAGTATTCAAATATGAAGTATGCAACAAGGCTTTCTCTGAGAGTAGCACCTTAAAAGTTCATTTGCGTACTCATACCAAAGAAAAGCCTTATGTTTGTGACGTATGCAACAAGGCTTTTCTGACTAGCAATTTAAGACGTCATTTGCTTATTCATACCAAGGAAAAGCCTCATGTTTGTGAAGTATGCAACAAAGGTTTCGCAAAGAGTGGTAATTTAAAAAAGCATTTGTTTGTTCATTCCAAGGAAAACCCTCATGTTCATGAAGTTTGCAAAAAAGGTTTCTCTCAAAATGTTAGTTTGAAAAACCATTTACATACTCATAACAAACCTAAAATATAGGTTTTTTCATGTTTACACCTGTTAATTTTTAGAGGCAGTATTATATTGAAGATCTGCGCCTGTAAAAATTTAGAAGCTTTGAATTTCCGAAGATTTTAAAAGTATTTCTTGTGAATCCTTTAGTTAAAGGTATCATTTTCATAACTTAAACTGATAAAGCTGGTATGTGAAACCATCAATTGTGTTGCTATAATTTTTATTCAATGAATAATCAACAAGTATGCATTTAGAAATAATAATAGTGAACTGTGCTCATTGTTGATCACGAGCATTTTACTTTTATTTTGTATTGTTTTTTTAAAGCATGGATGTATTGATTTTGACCTATAAAAATATAATTTTTTGCTTTTCTGGAAATGTTTCTTGTATATTTTGTTTCTATTACTTCAATCTCTTTTCTAATATTTTATGAAAATTATGTCTAGTACATTTAAAATAATGCTTTTTTGGTAGATTTAGGTAAGATTTGTTTTATGCCCATTTAATGCAGAAAGATGTATTGGAATACATTTTTAAGTTTCGTTTTCTTGTTTTGCTTTCCAAAATTCAAGTTAACATTGAAGAAATTATTATGTTGGATTGTGTTATTCTTTTGTAAATATTTTAATTGAATAATGTAAAAATATTTATTTATTGTCCTTTTGTGTAAATGGATTTTAAATTTAAACCCATCAGAAAATTGGAGAATTATCTTCTAATTTGAAAAAAGAAATTTATTTGACTATGCAAAATTTCTTTGTGATGAATAACGCCGAAATGTTTCTTTTGATGTTTTTATAGTGATAATTTATTCTTTTGATGGTTTGAATATATTTTTTGCTATTTGATGATATTCGATGCAGAATTTTAATTGATGTCGAATTTGATTCTCCTATTGTCTCTGGCAGTCGTGAACCCAGTTTATACTCAAAAACGAAAATTTCATAAGAACAGCACAATTTCAACATTTTAATTCAAGCGAATTCCATAAACTCCATTTTTTTGGCTCGTTGCCAAAAACAAAATACAAAAGTAGCTCGTTCAATATATTATCTCGTGATCGCAAAAACGAGTAATTTAATAACCTTACTGTGTAACCCTGACACCTTCCCCCTGAGAGTCATATTAGACCCAAAGATCAAATATGGCTAAAACAATCTAAGGGTCACACGTTACACCCAAAATGAAACACTGTTTAGTCACTATCTTAATATTATACATTTACATAAAAATACTCAACATTAAATTTTACACAAATATTCTTCTTAACTTAATGATCTAACAATAATGCTAAGAAAATGTTTAAAATCTAAATTAATCTTAAATCCTTCTTAAAGTTCTTATTTAATTACAGTTTATATTTACAGTCTGGATAGCGCCTCTGAATTAACTAGTTTAGATCCTTTCATGTGGCTTGCTTCAATATCATGGCGTTGAATGGCCAACGCCCACCTCTGCAATCTCGGACATTGGGGCGCAGCACTAGTGAGGTATACTAGAGGTTTATGATGGGTTAGTAAGAAAATCTTTGCTCCACACAGTAAAGTTTCAAATCTTTTTAGAGCCCAAATAATAGCATACGCTTCCCTTTCAATTGTTGACCACTTTTGTTGGCTTGGGTTCAGTTTCTGGCTCCCAAAAGCTAAGGAATGAATGTGGTCTTCTCCATCCAATTGACCTAGACAGCATCTGACTGCCGTCTCAGAAGCATCCGTATGCAAGTAGTACGGTTTCTCTATGTCTGGGACCTGCAACTCTGTAATTCCACATAGTGCTGTCTTCAACTCCTGGAAAGCATTTTCAGCCTCCTTGCTCCACGGAATCTCATTAGGGACTTTCTTTTTAGTGAGCTCCGTCAATGGTAGAGCAATTTTTGCAAAGTTCGGAATATACTGTCTATAAAAATTGCACAATCCCAATGCACTTCCCAGTTGTTTCTTGGTCGTTAGTGCCTGTAAGTTCTGAATCGCTTTTATTCTTTCTTTGGCAGGGGAATGCCTACCTGAACCAATGACATGTCCTAAGTATTTAAATTTTGTCTTACAAACTTACACTTTTCTATTTTCACTGAGAAATTAAAATGCTCCAATCTTTTGAAAACTTCTTCTAGATGATTTAAATG
The DNA here is from genome assembly GCA_019973935.1 of Trichonephila clavipes. NCBI lineage: Eukaryota > Metazoa > Arthropoda > Arachnida > Araneae > Nephilidae > Trichonephila > Trichonephila clavipes. The sequence continues at coordinate 49,124 of BMAU01018589.1, read as the reverse complement.
TTCTTCCCACGTATCAGAGAATATTGCTAAATCATCGATATAAGCACATGCAAAATCAGATTTAGTTTAAACCACTTTAGACATGGCTCTCTGGTAGGTTGCAGCAGCGTTTCTTAACCCAAATGCTAACACATTCCATTAATACTGTCCTCGATGTGGTCGGAAGGCTGTTAGATGTTTGCTGCTGTCTTCCATTGGTATAGACCAATATCCTTTCAACATATCTATTACAGTAATGAATTTTTTTCTTCCCTACTAAGAAATTCAACTCCATCATATTCTGCATTGAATATGCGTCCAGTACGGTAAGGGCATTCAAGCTTCTGAAATCTATGCATAACCGAATTGTTCCATCCTTCTTATGAACACATACCACGGGGTGTGCTATTTCACTTACAACAGGTTCAATCAGTCCTAACTCTAACAATTTGTCTATCTGCACGTCTACTTTTCTCTTTAACCCTCTAACTGGATACCTTCCTCCTGAAAAGTTATTCCGTAAGCGTTTAACTCTTATTTTGCGATTCCCTTCAAAAATGCAACAGACTTCTTTCCTTTCCCCCTTTTAGAACTTGGGAGGTCGAACGGGGACAATTTTACGACCCAGTTCGGTCCCTTTGTAAAGTAAGAACCAAGAGATCAATCGTTTACAGCTAGCTGTTAAGTTGCCTTGGGCAATCTTCTTTGAAAGCGTAGTGGAACACGGTGTTTCTTTCTCCTATGTGTTCAGTCACAGTAAAATTAAAAAATGAAAGGTAAAAAAAAAGAGGAAAAAATGAAATAAATAGTATGTTAGAAGTTGAAAAATAATTATATTTTCTTCAAAGAAAATTTATTTTTCTGTCGTTTTTTAAAAATTAAAAAAATTATATATTTTTGGTATTGCGATTTGAACCAGAAAAAAGCATCCTGTATTCATTTTAGAATATGAGAGTAAGAAAACGCGCTCACTTTCCTGTTTTTTAAAAAGTAATGAGGTAAAAAGAGCAAAGGCCCTATCTCATTTTTAAACAATAACACAATAAATAAATGGTGATTATATTTATGAAATAAAACAGATCTTTCTCTATTCAGTTATATTTTTAATTTAAAATAACATAAAAAAAATGATTTCAATACTTTTAATTTATTTTAATTAAAATCATATAAAAGATATTTTTATGTTAACTGAATATTTTTCGGAAAAAATTTAAATTTTCCTTCCTAGTGTTCTCTTTTTCGAACTTCTTGTATTAAATAAAAATTCCTTTTCTACATCAGCATTTGTGATGGACATAACACACATTCAGTCAATAATTTTTAATTTTAAAGGGGGATATACTTCTTCAAATGCACATGACAGTACTTCTAACCATTTTCTACTCAAGTTAAATTTCTTATCTTTCTGTTTCTTTTATTACAAGGAAAAATGTCACACATCGATAACTAAATTTTCACACAATTCGGTCATTACAAATTCTATTGTGAGAAAAGTTCTCCCTAATTAATTTTGTCTTTCAAAACAGTACACATAAAACAATTTTGTTCAGTGAAGTTAACCGACAGTGTTCCACAATGTATCCATACCAAATTTTAAAAACAAATTTAACACTTGAAAATGTATCTTGTATTAAATTTTTCAGTATACACAAATATTTCCTGCTGTAGGGAAGATATAGTATGAGATGTGGTGTGCGGTTGTGAAAGAATGTTTTCGTACGTTTAGACTATTTTTGAAAATTTAAATATCACTGAAGCTGATCAGATAACTGCAAATGAGCCTTATTTTAGTGTGTGCTGGTATTAAAGTAAAACACTTTACAATATTAAACAGCCTATGGGTTTATACTCAACATCAAACTATTCGCAAAATGGCTTACAACTTCTATTCAAATTGTAAAGAAACTGAAATATAAATATATCTTACTGCAGTCAAAAATATTCATAATATGTAAATATCCTATTCCTCCATTTATTTCAGTACATTTTAAAAACTGTAGCTGAATGCAGTTTTTTTATAGTTATAAACGAGGCATAAAAGTTCACACAGTCGTAAAAATGTCTTTATCATTTTTAAATATACTACTACGAGGTGTGGCTATTAAATAACGAGACTGTCGTTGTAAAAAGTTTTATTCTTATTTTATACATAATTATTTATTATCGCCTTCAATGTACACCCCTTCTCTATCCCTGCAACGCTCCATGCGAATTTTCCATTGTTGGAAACAGTGCTGGAAGTCATCTTTTGTCAACTCCTTCAGTACTCTTGCCGCTTTCTCTTTAACAGCTTCCACGGACTCAAATCTTGTTCCTTTTAATGCAGATTTCACCTTAGGGAAGAGATAGAAGTCACATGGTGCCAGGTCTGGCGAGTAAGGTGGATGCTTTAACACTGGGATGCTGTGTTTGGCCAGATAACGCGGAATGAGCTGGCGCATTGTCTTGGTGGAAAATTCATGATTTTTCCTTCTACATTTCGGGTCGTTTTTTTCTTATTCTTTCTCGCAGATTGCCAAGTACCTCAAGGTAGTTATGTTGATTGATCGTTTGACCTTCAGGAACCCAGTGAAAGCACACAATCCCATGAATATCGAAAAAAACAATCATCATTGCTTTAAATTGTGACTTGCTCATTCTTGCTTTTTTTTATCTTGGTGAAGTTGGAGTCTTCCAATGCATGGATTGGCGCTTTGTTTCCGGATCATACGTAAAAAACCAGGATTCATCACGTTATTACCTTTTTGAATAAATTTGGGTCATTTTTAATGGCATCCAAAATGTCAGTACAAACATTTTTGCGAGTTGCTTGTTGTTCAAACGTGAGAATTTTTGGCACCATTTTGGCGCACACTTTTTGCATGTTCAAATTGTCATGTAAAATTTGCCGTACACATTCTTTATCAATGTTTACAGTTTCAGCTATTGCACGAATACTCAAATCGACGATCTGACCGAATCAAACTAGCAACTTTTTCGACATTTTCATCCGTGTTTGACGTTGAGGGGCGACCTGGCCGCGAATCATCTTCAACGTCTTGTCGGCCATCTGTAAAACGTTTGGACCATTCATCGTGCACGGGATAAACATTCACAATCATTGACGTTGCCGTATCACGTCTTTCAAAACGTTTGCAAATTATAAGTTTTATAAGTTTCAGTAGCGGTTTTTCCAAGTTTGAAGTGAAATTTAACAACAATTTGTTGCTTTATTATTACACTAACCATTTTTTTTTTTTTTTGCCAAAATAAAATAACGATGTTAACGGAAATGAAGGTTATGACTAAACCGTGTTACTTACGCAAATAAGGCTTAGGGCGTTTTGAAGAGAAAGCTTCACACTAAGCAGCTGACAGTCAATGATGGACTACGCATGCGCACTTTGCCTCCACAGCGTCAGTCTCGTTATTTAATAGCCACACCTCGTATAATACATATATGAATTGTAAGATCAGTTCTAAAATCCTAAAAGCTTTTAGAGGAGCAAAAAACATATAATTTTGGATTGATCAAAATTTTAATATAATACACAAATATACATGTTATTAAGCAAATACATTTGAAAAATCAAACTTCCTTCTGAAATGAACGTAATTGAAAGAAAAATGTTTAATTGCAAATGAGTTTAAATGTTTATCTAAGGGGTTATCCCAAAAGTGAGGCAATCCTCAAACTTAAAACTCAAACTCAGTGGCACAACAATCCATGAGGGCCAGGAACTACTATGCCGATCCCAATATACGTGACCATTGGGCGCTGAGGTGTATGAACAGATGTCCCAATTTGGTTGTCTGTCTGAAGAGAGACCTTCAGTGTTTAAGACCCGAAGCAAGCTTGGTACTTATTTATCGACCCTATGTTAATAGAACGGGACTCTATTCGGAGAGAAAAATAAAACCTAATGTTATGAAAAATTTTTTTCATCATGTAAACTGTTTAGCGGAACACACACACACACATTTCACAAGTCGACCATTATAATTTAGTGCAAAAGGTGTATTTTGGCTGTACGAATTAATTTTAAAAGGAATACGGTTACGAAAAAGTAGTACAAATCTATCTAAAGTAGGGTTGGTTACCTTAGATATTGTCAAACACAACAATGTATTGGAAGCCAATTCCACAATTCGTTGTTATGAAAATGTATGGAAAATTACAAGACTTATTTTTGCATTTGTAATTTATATATATATATTTTTCCGGAGAACTTTAAAAGCTAGAGCGGCATCCATCAAAACTGCGGTTCCCTCTCTGTTTTTCCAGATCGCCTCTGACTAAGCCAGCTCTGCCATAGTAAGTGAAAATGCAGTATTTTGTTTGTCAAGATCATTTTATAGCAGACTGCATTTTTCATGTATTTTAGATGGTCGTTTTATATTTTCTACATCAATATCTTAATGTCTGAATTTAAAATTACATAAAATTCCCTGACATTCGCATCAATGACCATGATAATTTTTATTAGTATATGAATGTGTCATCAAACGATTACATGACTAATATTAACATATTATTTTAACCATTTAATTAATATTAAGTATAACATAACGCACACAAATTTTCTGAACTTTAAAATAAATATTTCAAAAACTATATACTTCAGATATACTCGAAATTTTTCATTCCTACGCTTTAGCTTCTCAGTTTTGCTTCTATGTAAAACTTTATTGTTTATTCGTCAACTTTTTTAGTATATTTTTTGCTCTTATCATGCAGTTTTCAACTGAATTGTATGAAATCTTCGAAATATATTAAAAAATACCAAAGAAGCTATATAATAAAATTTGAAATTTATATTATACTCAGAGTTGCTAGAACTTATGGTAAATAATTTTTAACTGCGCGATACATTTTTTTTTCGAAATTTTAAATGGAATTTCTAATATAAAATTTCTAGCTTTATAAGGTCGAGATTTCAAAAAATATCCAGATTTTATTTACTTACTCAGTTAGCCTTTAAAAAAAGATAAATGTTGAGGTATTTTGCATAAATAGATATTTTTGAATAATAATTCGAATGTTTTTGAATAGCTCGAATTTAAAATTGATTTTCATGTTTATTTATATACATAAATGTCTACTGTAAATGTTTCCGTATATTTTTGATTACCATTTTTTCAAACATTCAAGTTATAAAAAAAATGTGTGAAAATCTTCATTCATGTTGTCTTTGATGTAAAGTGAAGTTCAAGCACTTAAAATTCAAACATAATTCGGTGTATTTTAACAATATATAACTAGGCACTGTACTTAAATTTCCCTGAACACTTGGGCTTTGAAATCTTAAAAAAATAATAGATCTTAATTACTTTTATTTTTTCGTCATTATTTTTATCAAAGTGTAAGGAAATGTTTCAAATTATTTGATGAAGCTTAAATTTATTCATTTCTAGTGGTTGGAAAGTTGAAAAGGTTTCAAATTTTAAAGTGTATGGTGTTTTATTAATTTTTTTGGCATCTTATAATTAAATAATCATGTTTCAAAAACTGAAAGCATTGATTAAGATAAGAAAAATGAAGCGAAAGAATATACTTAAAAAAAGATAATTTGTCTAACTATATAAAATAGCAAATTGTCCTGACACGCCCCAACTTGTTACAGTTTCAAATTAATATGAAACCAAAAGGGAATTGTAACATATTTTACTTATGCGTTGGGACTTTTCAAAACTTTTAAAATACGAGCTCACAAACAAACACTTCCTGGGGTCTAAAGAAATTTCCCCCCGATTTTTTACGATTGCTCCAGCGTCAAAACACGGGGTTCCTTGCGAGCCATAAAACTTCCTATCAGTGTCCTGCTGTGTTGCTTTCACTGTCCCTAATTATCTTTCAAGATGTTAAGCCTTTAAAAGGGGAAAAGGATTTCAGAAAAGTACGGCTCAACCGCTTTTGAAAATGTTACTTGGAGGCAAAAAAACCCGCGCAGCGCACTTTCAAAGCATCATTGCAATGACGGAATTTTCCGTGCTAACCGCTTGGAGGGTTAAACAAAAATAGAAAATATCGATTCATTGTCAGAGTGAAAACCATAGCTTCCGGTGAATCCATCATTCGACTTGTATCATTATGAATATTGTTACGTAGATCCGAGGGATCGAGGATTTTATGCAAAAACTGAATGACTGATTTCGTGAGGTCTACTACCGACGAGAGTAGGTAGAAAAAGCCGATTCTGCTGTAAAGGCGGTGCAGGCGGTCGACGGCAGTGCAGAGTTGAGTTGTTTCGTTCCTACTGACGAGCTGAGTTGTTTTTTTCCTGTTGAGTTGAGTTGTTTCGTTCCTACTGACGAGTTGAGTTGTTTCGTTCCTGCTGCTGAGTTGAGTTGTTTTCTCCTGTTGAGTTGTTTCGTTCATGTTGCCGAGTTGAGTTGTTTTCTCCTGTTGAGTTCAGTTGTTTCGTTCCTACTGACGAGTTGAGTTGTTTTTCTCCTGCATTGGCTTTGATTTTCGAGTTGAGGGGGCGAGTTGAATTGTTTTCTCCTACAGCTAAGTTGAGTTGTTTTTAAAAAATGTGCACAAAAAATGGAAGTATGGGAATGTTAAACGTGCTCATGGTGCCACCTATTGATTAAAATGTACACTAATTATAGATTTTAAAATGATGGAAGTAAATAACGCTCAAATAAAAAAAAAAATAAATCCAGATTCAAACTCACGGCCTCAGATCAAAATGTCTCCACAGGACAATAGTTTTTCAGTTACGCTAACCATTATCCTATGAAGGCATACAGACCTGAAGAAAACTTATGTTTATGATCTCATGAATTTAATTTTGCAGGCGAAGCAGACGGCGACATGTTTTAAAATCATTTTCTTGATTAAAATGAAATAAAAAAAATATTTAATTTATATTATTTTAATAATGTGTAAATTTTAATTCAGTATAATGATTACATACACACACAGTAAAGATACAAAGTAAATTGATTATTCAGAAAAATGTGCCGTAGTATACTCGTCATCAGCGTGAACCGGTTACGATTTAACTTGTTTTAGCTTGTCTGATCTTGATTCTACAAGACGGCTTTTCCAGGCGAAGCAGACGGCGACGTGTTTTAAAATCATTTTCTTAATTAAAATGAAATAAAAAAATATTTAATTTATATTATTTTAATAATGTGTAAATTTTAATTCAATATAATGATTACACACACACAATAAAGATACAAAGTAAATTGCTTATTCAGAAATCAACATCTTGTATTGCGTTTTACATTACAATCGTGTATTTACATTACAGGAGAACAACAATTTGTAAAATTTATTTCAGTGTAATGATCATACATGTACAGTAAAGATACAAAGTGAGTTGTTTATTTACAAAAACAGCATTCCGTTTTACATTACAATCAATTATTTATACACACACACAAAAAAAAAAAAAAAAATCCCATTATTGGATTTTATGTCCTACAGCTCATTAAATAGTTCTAAATTCATCAACGACCAATGACCATGTGCAAGAGTAGTAATGCCATCACCATTAATAAACCTTTGTCATCTTTATATGACAGAGCAAGTTTGTTTTGCTTTATTGAATGCAATGAATGAAATTTGGATCTAATTAAGTTCATGTCAACATATTTTATTTTTTTTCATTAAAAGACAAGCTTTGTAGTCCTCACAAATGTTATTTTATTTTTTATAGTCTGTTTTTAATTCCTTTTAACTACATTTGAATCTTATTGTTTGTTTTGTAGGCATACATTTTCGATTTTAATCCTACATATTCTGTCATAATATTTCCCTATTTTCATCCTTCATTTTCTCGATGACTTTTTTGTTAACAAGAGGTAAATTATAAATGTTGTTTTCATCATAGTCTGAAGTATCATATAAGTTAATATCATCTTTCATATCACTATAAAAATCATCAGTTTTTATTTCATATATAAAAGAATCGGTGTCTGTATACATGAGCCTTACTTTTGAGTCATAACGGTGCTTCATGTACTCATAGTGAAAAGAATACATTAGAAACTTTTGATATATCTAAAATTACCATTCCTACCTGTATTGGTTTGAAAAATTTGATTTGGGTTTTTTTAGATGGACGGCCATTAAGTTTTCAGAAAATATTGTGCGTCGATTAAAATTTGATTTCGCTATTAACTTTCGAGCCTGCTCTTCTGTTGAACATAAACGTATATCTACTCTTCTTCTTACATTTTCCATCGTTTTCCCGAAAATGCTATTATTCATTAGTTTGTAATAATCCTTTTGAAAGTCATTTACAGATTTAGTTCTTAATTTAGTATTATAATCTATGTAATTTTTAAGCCAAGGAGATTGAAAAAATTTTAAAACGCGATGAATTTTTTCAAGACTAACCCTAATTTTAAATATAGCTTTAAATTAGAATAATGGAGAATATATTTTGTTTTTGGTTCCAAAGTAGTTAAAAGTCTAGGCTCTTTACAATTAGGTGGGGGCTTATTTTCAGGGGCAAGGGGAAAGTCTGAATGTTTGTCATGCAAATCGGAAGGATATTCAAGATCTACTTCCAAGATGTAACCTACATCGGATTCATCTGATAAATTTAAAATATCCTGTTCAGTTAAATCGTTATCACTCCAAACAAAATCTTTTAAGGGTAGATATTTACTCATTGCATAACCGTACAAATTATTTGCGTCAAGATACATTAAATATTTTATCTCATCATCTGGGTTAAAATTAGACATATATCTGTTGTTAGCTATAGCATAACGATTGCAACACTGACTTATACCTCCTCTTACACCCTTTTCTATAAAAGAAGCATGTCGTAATCTGTGAACAGTTCGATAGCTACTTTAGTATGTAATAACATAGCATCCCATGATAAAGCTGGGGTGGTAAAATACCAACAGGGGTCAAGTTTATAAGTTTGCATGCATATTTTCCGAAAGTTTTCAAAGAGATCTGTTAACAATAGAACATCTGTTTTTACATATAGATCGCAGTATTCACCAAGATTATTTAAATGAAATTCATTAAATACTTTACATGCATGATTATAATCCTCTACACTTATAGCCTCCTCATTTAGTTTATTGTAAAATTTGCTAATAGGTGGTAAACAAGAATCTTTACACTTTTCAAAACTATCAAAATAATCATACGGAAAAACTCCCTTTCTTAAAAGTAAATCTATTTTTTCTGAGTCAAAATAATGTTTCATATATTTAAATTCATCTTTTTTAGTGTTTTTATCAAATTTTCCAAACTAGAAGACATGAATTTGAAAGAATCTAAAAACCTTAACTGAAAATCATTTGAAATATTTTTACTGAAGGAAATATATTTTTCTTCGGTGTTCGGAATTAAATTAATTTGTTTTTCATCATATCCTAACTCATTAATAAAAATATGGGCGTCATATCCTGAAAGATTATGGAAGAAAACAGGCAAAAATTTGGGGGCTTTCATTGCTAAATACAACTATTGCAACAAGGGCCATTAAATTTTTGAGTAACATGATTATGATCCCTAACCTCTTGATATTGTTTTCGTGAAAGGTTTGACCACAAACATAACAATTATTAGCATTATCATACAATTGCTTTTCTGATTCAGTAAGAGGTAATGACGGTTTTGATTTTTTATAAATATTATCAATTGCTATTGCATCTTTTTCTAACTTTTCAATAAAAATTTTTGGGGCATCAATACCTCTATATACTACTGGATCTTTATAATGCCCCCCTTGATAACTGATAAAATAACAAAAACCTATTGGGACATGTTTTTCATAAATATTTGTAAAGGAAAAGTTTGGATTAGGACAGCAAGTATCAGTTTTCCTAGTTACACACTCGAAATCCGCATATACAACAAAAGGTATTTTTAAACAATGTTGAAAATTTTTAAATTTTAAAAACTTACTTGTTTCTGACGGCATTACTACCCTTGCAGGATTTTTATGTATACACATCTCATTGTGTTGAAGAAGTTTGTATTCTGTTTGGAAAGCACTTAAACATCTTTTACATATAAATGTTTTATGTTGATGTTTTGTTAGTTGTTTCGAAACAAGTCGAGATAAGCTTTTTAATGAAACAATAATGTCCAAACTCTCCATTTTTTACGTAAAGCAAATCTATATGTTTCTCACACACTATATCACTAATGAGGAGAGGATATATTTTTAAATCTTCTTCAAAAGAATAAATGTTTATTCCTATATCGTTCATTTTGAAAATTTTTTCACTTCGTTAAGCGGTGTTGGAAAGGATATTCCATCAAAGTTCAGCTTATTTAGGTGGGGGGACATAACTTGACGTTTTGTTGGGGTTGCTGGTGTTGGTGTAAAGAGCTGCGAGAATAGACCACATGAAACACTGAGAGTCCTTTTATTGATGACATTGATGATTGCCTTTGTTTCAGCGATCTGCTTCGGCACCTCGATGAAGGATGATGAACCTCTGAAAGGAGAATAACGGTTCGTGCGGACTTCGAGTCTTAAAATTTCGTCCAGTGTCCAGCCCGAGTCTCTACCTTCAAAATCCTCGCTTTCTTTCACTATTTTCTCAGACATGTAGTCATAAAGTCTGGCGAGATTAGTTCCTTGTAATACATCATTATTCGGCGTTTTGAATTCTACGTTCTTTATCATTTTTCCAGCATCTGTCGCTTTCGAGTAAATGCAATGAACCCATTTACTCACTTTCAAAGCTTTGTAAGTTTCCAGTTCATTGCGAAAATAAAGATTGTCTCTTCTTTTCTTAAGAGTAGAAACTCTTTTATCCCCAGTGAACTATCGTTATTGGGAAGATTAAAAGTTTTATATGCTTTTTGAAAAGCACTCTCGTTCTCTTTTGGTGGCAAGAAGATATTTTCAGGATCTGCCGTAGAGTTTTCAGCAGATGTGGACAACTGTGTTTTCTTTTTCCTACTTGATACAGACAAATCCACTCTCTTTCTTTTCCCCGCTTCTTTCTCCAACTTTCTTTCGCATCTTTTATTGTTCAAATGTTTCAATAAGTTGTCTTTACGGGTAAAGGACGTATAGCAAAATTTACAAGTAATTTTCTCGGTTGAATGCACAGAGTCTCTGTGCCTTTTTAAGTCCTTTCTCGGACGAATTTTTTACTACAATCCGCACATTGAAGGACAGCATTTTTTCATGAACTTGTAATGTATGGCGTTTTAAAACATAGTTTGTAACGAAGTTTTTTCCACAAATATTACAAGTATACATAATGAAGACGTAGAACTTATAGAACGTTGCTAAACACACACACACTACTAAATCAGCAATCAAATTTTGTGTTCTGCTACTCTGTGACGATCAGGCGCAATACATAGAATCGATAGAGCAAATTGGAATGGATATCTCCCACCAACCCCTTTTAAACTCCAGAGGTGGGTCCACTACACCCCCCTCGTCATTTCTCATTGGTCGACCCAACAGAAATCTGCACACGGCCCGCAGACTCATTAGCGTCCTTATTGGTTCGAATCTGACAATAGCTCTCTGTCTGACCCTCTCACACTCACTGGCGACACAAGGTCCGCCCGAACACCTGACCCCCTTACCACCCGCCGTTTTTGAGGCGCCGATGTATCGAGTCAGACGAACTCAGTCAAAAGATGAACAGCGGGGTTTCGTCCAGCCCATTAAGACTACATACCCACTGACGTCGCAGACCAGAATCCCAAGAATGAACAATGACGCCCAAGGCCATGTGCTCTGTCCACAACCCCACCTGCTCTAATCCATCAAACACCATGAGAAAATATTCTACTGAATGTATATCACGATCTCACGTTTATCTGGTAACGAATCAAGACAGGAAAATACAGGATACAATAGATATGATTACGGACAGGGAATTTATGAATTTTCCTTTCGGTATCACACAAAATGAATTTATAGAATTAAGTGACTCGTAGTATAAATAGCAACATCATTCATAAAATTATTTAGTTTAATCATGGATTCTCTCAAATTAGTTCATCCATTTACTTTAATCTTGGCTGGGCCATCTGGTAGCGGTAAAAGTCAGTTCGTTAAAAAATTAATCGAAAATAAAATGATTAAACCCTTTCCTAAAAATATAATTTGGTGTTATGGAGTTTACCAAGCATTGTATGAAGAAATGCCGAATATTTCCTTTCATGAAGGTATCCCCTCTAATTTGCACCAGTATTCGGATGCGTTAATTGTTATAGACGATCTTATGGGAGAGTTAGGAAATGATCCCCAATTAACAAAATTATTTGTAAAATTTTCGCATCACAGAAATTTAAGTATAATTTTTTGTGGTACAGAATATTTTTCATAAAGGGAAAGAAATTAGAGAAATTTCCTTAAACGCTCATTATCTTGTATTATTTAAGAATCGAAGAGATCAATCCCAAATTACACATTTAGGTCGCCAATTGTATCCTCGTAAAGTGAAATTTTTCAAGAATGTTACGCAGATGCCACATCAAAACCGTACGGATACTTACTTATTGATTTAAAACCTGAAACTGATGAATCCTTGCGTGTGCGCACAGGTATGTTTCCGGGAGACGTTTTTTATGTATATCAACCTCGATGACCCATTACTTTGAAGCATATAAATAGATTCAAATTGTTCAATGAATATTCAATAGTTCACAAGATGCCGGTGTGTTCTGAACAAACTTTAGAGTTCTTAAAACTAATTTCTAAAACAAAACACCCAAAATCTATTTTGAAAAAGTGTTCAAAGAAAGAAATAAAAACTTTGTGCGAGTGTGTGCTGAATGTTTTATGTGGTAACATATCATTGACTAAAATTAAAAAAAAAATCGTTTATCTCCCTATAAAGAAAGCTTAAGAAAACTTTCTAACAAAAAAACACCTCTTTACGAGAAAAGAAAATTTTAATTCAAAAAGGAGAAGGATTCTTAAATATTTTATTGCCTGCAGCTATTTCAGTCATCAGTTCTTTAATTCAAAATGGAATTTAGCAAAAAATTTGTACTGGTACCCGAAGAAAGAGTTCAAGTAACGGAACACTTATCGGAACTTGATCAACGCATGAAAACATTCTCCATAATAAGGATTTAACGGAAGAAGAAAAACAATTCTCTATTTACAAGTTTTACAAAAATATACGCACTTTTCTAACGAAAATCGAAGAGAGTCTGAACCAGTTCCAAATGCAGCATCTCTATCAGAAAATCAAGAAACGGAATCATTAAAAGAAAATCTAAAAGAATCAGTAGTAAAGACGGAAAAAGAAGTGTTTGAGGATGAAATTTTTAGAATTGTTCCAGCTAGGTATAAAGAAAAAGCAAAAAATATTTTCCAGTTTTTAAAGCTTCAAGAATCTTTCAGTTGGAATTCTGATGGTGAAATTATTTACAAAAACACTGTTATTCCAGGAAGCAATATTGCATTCCTCGTGAATGATTTTCTACGGAATCGAAAATCAGCACCTGAAGGAAGATATGTATTTTTAAGAGCTTTGAATGATGTAAATTTACCGAAAAATCTAGATGTAAATAAAAAATTGTATCAGAATAACAAAATTATTAAGAAACCAATAATGTATGCTCGCAGAAATGCATGGTTGAAACTTTGAAATAAATGATACTCATTTGATTAAAAAAAAAATTGTCTCAGTTGTCTCTTTATGATTTGAACAGTTTTCTTTTGCTGAAGAAAATATACTTATTTGATAAAATTTAAAAGTTTCAAATATATAATTATATTAATCTTTTTGGGTGAAAAATTTATCATAGAAAAAAAAAATTTTTTTGAGAGAAAAAGAAATTTAACATAGAAAAATATTAAGTTTTTTTTAGAAGAAAAAAATTATCATAAGAAAATATAAATAGAAAATAGAAAAAAAAAAAGAAAATAAAAGACACACACATATTTAGTTTCATTCCATTTTTTATTTTCTAAATACAAATCTTACACCATATCGTTTCTTTACAAATTGATACATTTGAAAATCATTTATATACAATTGATTCAAAATATAATGCATAGAATAGCCTTGGCTGCGTTTGAATAAAAAGTAAATACAGTATTGCCCACAAACATTAGATGTTGGTGATTGAAACACTTTAGAATTCCATAATACATCTAAATAGGTAGTAGTACTAATGTTATAGAATACAGGAGGTTGTCCAAACGAGTCATAAAATTCTAATTCTCTTTTATCATTTACAAATAATGCTAACCAGTGTGTTCCAGGTTGTGATGAGTCATCAGAATTCACAATAGCACACATGTTTTCTTCCAGAGGAGGGAGCGTATCTCTAGAATAAACACCTTAAAAATACGGGGACGTTGTTTTCTCTTGAGATAAAAGTGTATACATTTGCATTCCATCCATTCTTTAATTTCCGAAATCATACAAGATATTTCTCGATTTGTTTATTTCGATTAAATTTTCAAACTCGGCAAAAACGATAACACATACGGTTTGTTCTAAAGATTTGCTGAATTTTAATTCTAATCGCAAATTGCTATGTTTTATCAGACTTAAATGTTCTCCTGAAGAACATAAATCCGGTGAGAGGTTAAATCCAAACAATGTATTTGAATCTTTATATTCTTTTCTAGAAATAAATATACCTCTGTCTTGACCCATTCGATCTGTCCTAACAAATAGAGTTTGATAGGCCCGTATGTATTGATCTTTAGAAAAATCGAGTTCTAATGGATTGTGAGGCACTGGTTGTCCATCCACATACACTCCAATAAAATTTAAATTAAAATGTTTAAACTCATAAGGAGATTTTGAAAATGCTCCGTGAAAAGCTTCATTATCTACACATCCTACAAAAAGTTTTTTTGGCATTTGGCCTGAAAATATGTTATCTTGAATAAAAGACATGCTTCCTTTAGGAATCGAATACACTTTGCACAGAACTCGGTTAATGGGATATTTTGCGCTTGTTTTTTCCAGTGCTTTCGCATGACCAAGAATAACTCCAGGATTCACACGAACTTTTCGTATGAATAAAGAAACATGATCCAAAACAACTTTAAATCCCTCAGATCCTTGTAAACAAAATTCGGGCTTGCTTCGTATTAATTTTATTTTCAAATCCACTAAATTGAGTAAAAGACGATCTTGATGAAATAAATCCGAATGTATACAACCAATCATGTCTACAGTTGCACTTTCTTTAAAAAATTCGGTTCTTTTCTTGAGACCATCATCAGAATCCTTGTAAAATAGTTCAGCCGTTAACTGGGAAGTTTTGCTGTCATATCCATGGTTTAAGAGAGTTTCAATATAAGATCGATAGGGATATGTATTACTGGAATTGGAAACCACGCGATCATTTAAGGATACATCTACTTGAGAAAATAGTGAATGTATAGAAATAAATTCACAGGTCCTATAGTATCATCTTTAGTAATAGGCGTATTGTCCACTTTTACTATTTTCGCTTTTACGTATAATTGTGTTTGACTGAGATCTATGTAATCTTCTGCACTTCCGGAAATGTGAAATTCTACAGGTGCATTATCGAAAACGTTAGAAAGAGGATGAAATTGTTTCCACTGCCCATCTTGAATAACTGTTTGAGTTCCTGGTAAGTTGAAAAGTTCCAATTCAGATTTAACACATTCAGGAGAATCTTTAAGAATAAATGCCATTTTTACGAGTCGAAAATGTCACGTACACTCACTTTACGTGCTTTGGATGAAATGAATTTTTTCTGTTTCTTACGCTTTCTTTTATACTGTCCTTTTCCTACCATAGACTGAACTCTATCAATAGCTTTCTGAGCTAATTTTTTCCACTTTCTTTGCTTCTTGTTTTTACAGCTTCTTTAAAATTTTCTCCTGACAATACATCAGAGGCAACACGACTCCCTGTCATTAATACTTCTTTTCCAATAGTTTTACCTCCTTTTACTAAAAAGTTAAAGCTGCTCTAAACAATCGACGAAATATTCCTCCGATTCCATAACCCTTTTGAAAATTAATGCCCTTGTAATGAGTCAGACCCGAACCTATTTGACCTGCATAATGGTCTTCAAATCTTTTAGTACAGCAAACGTATGGTACACTCATCTTGGTCTTTTATCTCCAAATGAGGGTATGAGAAATGCATTGCTTTATTTATAGTATTTTCCTCATGCGAAAATGAAGCACTATGATCACTTTACCTCTTTCAAAGGGAACAAAATCACCAGAATTGAGTCTCAGTTCAGATTGAATAGTTTGAAACGAGTGTCTCACCAAAGGTAAGTATTGAGGTCTATCATAGTATTGACTAATCGTTTCCCCGTCTTTACCTTTAGTGCGAACGATTCGCAATAAAGGAGCCTGTGTATCCCCCACAATTTGGGGTGAAATTAGATCGGAGTAAACGTAAAAAACTGAAAAATTAGACCATGCATCAGCAACGAATTCGCTTTTCATGTTACCTATTATAATTGCATTGCGTTTGAATCCTAACAATTCGCCTAAATTCTCTAAGTGAAGGCTGCTACCTTGAACTGCATTAATTTTCACCCGTTTTGTTGCTTTATTGTAAATTATTGTGAACCGATTAGGATTTTTGGGTAAAGCAAGTTGTACGGCTGATATAATATCTAACATTGTTTCATAACAACCCACATCAATTGTTCGCTTAACAGTTGAAGAGATATTGCCGTCACCAGCTTTGTATAGAAAATAATTGTTAGTTTCATTTACGTTAAGCCAAGAATGAGGGTAGATTATTTCAGACAATCCCACTTCCCATTCACCATTTAAACAAACAGGAGAGGGTAATTGAGTTTTGAAATGAGATATTTTGTTTTCTGGAAAGAAATGCATAGAACTATCAGAAGGTAATGTTACGTAGAAAGACATTTTGAAAATGAGTTGGCAATAAAAAAGTTTAACTATTTATACTTTTTGAATATCAGTCACCCAATCATTAAATTTTTCAGGATAGCCTAAAAATTTAACAAAATATTCAGTGATTCCTCCTCTTTTTCTTTGTTTGATAACATTCTCTACAGGGTAGAAACCAGAGTCGACAACTTTTTGTAATTCTGCTTCGTAATAAGTACCTTTAATCTCTTCACCTTGTAAATCTTTTAATCTATAAACAACCGGAATTCTTTGCACGATTTCAAAAACTATGAAAAGTTCTCTTCTCCAGTTTTGTTCGTATCCTTTTTCAAAGTGAAGTTTTTGTTTATTAATGCGTACAATATCACCAATTTTAAATCTAGGGGCTTTAGGTTTCTCATTTCTTAGACCACCGTATAAATTTTTTAATACCTGCTTTCGGTTATGTCTACTTACAGAAACAGGTTCCATTTTAATTGAACGGTGATACGAGTGATTATAACTGTGTATTATATATAATTTATCAATGACGTCGATGTAATTTTTAGTGTTAAATTCAGTGAAATATTTCCACATTTTTGTTTTTAATGTCCGATTAAACCTTTCAACAATGCTAGCTTTTGTTTCGTTATTTGTAAAAAAAAAAAAAATTTACATTCAGATTTTTTTAAATAATTTTGAACTATTTTATTTAAAAACTCCTTACCGGCATCTGTTTGCAACACTTTAGGCTTCCTTTCTTTAAAAATAATTTCTAGCCCAGACTTTACACTTTTTCCAAATTTATCTTTCAGAGGAACTGCCCAAGCAAATTTTGAAAATAAATCAATGCAAGTTAACAAATACTTATACCCTTTATTAAATTCTGCTAAAGATTGCATATCAACTAAATCCGCTTGAAACTGACGATCAATATCACTTACAAACACTCGATTCCGCTGAAACTTATGTCGAACAGGTTTATGAAGAGTGTAAGCATCTTTCTGCGATAACCAATGTTTCACATCTTTTTTACTATATTTCCCTTTTACAGAGCGATGTAATGCTTCCACACCCCCGAAGCTATTTGGAACTTCAGGATTTTCGTAAAACGCTGCTAAATCTTGATGCATTGTTACCGATGAAAAGAACTTGATTGAATGACTATTACAATGAATAGTTATATTATTATATATACTTTTTGAGAAAGGCAAAAAGTTTATGTATAAAAATATGAGCATAAATTTTCTCACTTTCATATGAAATACATTTAAAATATCACTTGTACATACTTTGATAATTTCTTTTAAAATACTCTTATTTATTTTTAAGATGTGAAACGATTTCAACATAAGTTAAACTAACAAACAATAAAAATAATAAGAACTCAAATTCAGCATATAAAAAAAAAAGAATTTTATTCAAATTTATAAAAACAAAATATTGTGTGAATCTTATAAAAATCTTTAAACAAAATCCTCATAGTATTCAAAACAATCAGGTGGACATAACATGTCTCTTACTTCTCTTAAAATAATATCCAAGCGAAGATTTTTTAAAAATTCTTGAGTTACATAATGTACAGGTTTTAACAATAAAAGTGTTCATTTTCAAAAAGATTATGATAAAAACAATCAGCTATCTCATTAGCTTCAAGTGATGAAACATGTGAATTAAATGTTTCTTCGCGATTCCCCCATAACTCCTCAGCGAAAGTCTGAGGCTGTTTCAATCCTTTTTCGTTCAGGAGGCTACAAATAGATTTTTTCAAAATTTGCGTCAAGTATTGTTGACCCAGACTAACATCCAAAGAAGAAGGTAATGTATTTTCTATGGGGCCTTCGCAGAAGGTTTTATAGGCAGTTAAAAAGTCCATACACTGAAACATATTGTCTATAGCAGCATTTTCAATAGCACCATATTTTTTAATCATTTCAGCCCACTGCTCTCGGGATATGGTTATTTCTTTAAAAGTGGGCTCTTTATCCGGACTGTATTTAATGCGCTTGAAAGTAAAATCAATGAAGTTCTCACTAGTTATTTGAATGTGTCGTTCAGGAGGGAAAAGTCCACTTGGTAATTCCTCCAGTGATTCCGGCACTTTCTTTTACGCATGATATATTCGATCCACCGTGGGTCTAATGTTATTCCCTCGGGAGTTGGGTAGTATGTTTTGCCATATTTCTTGAAACGTCTTATGTGTACTGATGCGGAATCATAATAGGTGCTTGCAAAGACAAAAACATCATCTCCAATTGGAAATACTCCATCTGGTATGCAATCCTCGGTAAATTTTCCATACTTCTGAAAATAATATAACAAAATTAATAAAGATCAGAAATGTGTAAAAAACATTATAAAAATTACATATTAAATTTATTTAATGTTGTTACTTACTTTTGAAACTTCTCTTCTGGCTTTCTTATTTACAGAAGATTCCCCGGCTTTTCCAAACTTTCGTTTTTCACTATGTGTTTCAGACATCACCATATTTTTCTTGTTGAATACAGCCCACCGCAATACTAACAAACGAAATGAATTGTGAACTAAAATGTGATAAGTGTCTAACGCATATCAACCGAATTACACTTGAGCGGCGTTTGCTGAGTGGTTGAAAGCAATGTATTCATCCGCTCTAAGCATTGAGATAATTTCTGACGTAGAATTCAGTCGCCGTCTTCTAGAATCAAGATCAGACAAGCTAAAACAAGTTAAATCGTAACCCGTTCACGCTGATGACGAGTATACTACGGCACATTTTCTGAATAATCAATTTACTTTGTATCTTTACTGTGTGTGTATGTAATCATTATACTGAATTAAAATTTACACATTATTAAAATAATATAAATTAAATATTTTTTTTTATTTCATTTTAATCAAGTAAATGATTTTAAAACATGTCGCCGTCTGCTTTGCCTGCAAAATTAAATTCATGAGATTATAAACATAAGTTTTCTTCAGGTCTGTATGCCTTCATAGGATAATGGTTAGCGTAACTGAAAAACTATTATCCTGTGGAGACATTTTGATCTGAGGCCGTGAGTTTGAATCTGGATTTTTTTTTTTTTTTTGAGCGTTATTTACTTCAATCATTTTAAAATCTATAATTAGTGTACATTTTAATCAATAGGTGGCGCCATGAGCACGTTTAATATTCCCATACATCCATTTTTTGTGCACATTTTTTAAAAACAACTCAACTTAGCTGTAGAAAAAAAAACAATTCAACTCGCCCCCTCAACTCGAAAATCAAAGCCAATGCAGGAGAAAAACAACTCAACTCGTCAGTAGGAACGAAACAACTCAACTCGGCAGCAGGAACGAAACAACTCAACTTGCCAGCAGGAACGAAACAACTCAACTCGTCAGTAGGAACGAAACAACTCAACTCTGCACTGCCGTCGACCGCCTACAACGCCTACAACCGCCTACAACCACCTGCAACCGCCTACAACGCCTACAACCGCCTGCAACGCCTACAACCGCCTACAACCACCTGCAACCGCCTACCGCCTACAACGCCTACAACCGCCTACAACCACCTGCAACCGCCTACAACGCCTACAACCGCCTGCACCGCCTTTACAGCAGAATCGGCTTTTTCTACCTACTGACAAGGCTATCAGTGCTCCTGTTTTTAAACTGTCTGGGTCAGGATAATCAATTAGGCCGAATCGGAATTTTCTATTTTCTGCTACTAAACCGGGTATTATATATTCAGTTTATGGCGATAATGAGAGTTTGGTTTTTGCTATAATTTTCTGGTTGGATTCAAATTGAGTTTGTTAGCCAAAAAGAGTGATGTCTTCAAATTTTGAATGCATATTGCTATTTTCAAAGTCCAATTTAAAGTTATTGTTCTTCAGAAAATCCAGGCCAAGAATACAGGGATCTGTGATATCTGCTATATATGTCGTATGGTGATAGCCTATATTTCCAAACCTTAGAGTGACGTTAGCTTTCCCATGAACCTGAATCTTGTCACCTGTCACTGTTTGCAAGGAATTGCAGGGCGGCTTAAAGATAATACTAAGTTTTGAGTTTTTCGCCAAATCTTTTCTGATTATAGACACATTGTCTCCAGTATCAACAACCATTCTGCACGAAATGTTATTAATTTGTCCTATGACGTAAAGTCCCTTGTCACTACTATTTACTGCCGTAATCTGAAGAATTTTGTGATGGGGCTTTTCGTTATCTGGCAACCTCCGACCCGCGAGATGGCCATATATTAGTTTTCCTGTTTGTGAGAAGAGACGGTCTTCTCATCCTTCCTTGATCGGGAACAGTTTCTTCTTAGGTGTCCAGTTACACCGCATCCCCAGCACTGGAAGCTGCTTTTCTCTTGGTTCTGACGTTGATCCTTAAAAGCTAGAAATTCATCTCTTAATTTCTCAATGTCACTTTTCCATGGAGATTCACAGGTAGCATCTAAGGTCACTAGCTCCTCGGATGGACTGGCGGTCTCCGGTCCTGGCTTGAGTGGCGGCTTCCAATTTCAGGGCATATAACAGGGTAGATTTAAGACCTTGGACATCTGCCATTCTTACAGCGTTCTGGACTTCCCCCTCCCTCAGGCCGTCCACTAAATACTGTAAGGAGATTGCTTCTCGCACAGTGTGTTGCTGGGTGATCGGAGAAAGTCAAGTTGGTGAGCCTTTCTACTTCGGAGGCATATTCCTGCAGGCTTTCTCCAGTTTTCTGGAGTCGTGTTTTCATCTGCAGACGTGCGTAGTACTTGGAGTATTTCTAGTCGAATCGAAGATCCAGAGCATTATAAAGGGAGTTCAAATTCAGTCGCTCTGTGTCGGGAGGAGTCTGCAGTATTTGAACGGCTTCTCCTCTAAGAGATGTTGCTAGCTGACAAGCTTTCACCCCCCCTCAGTCCATCCATTGGCTTCCGAAATTATTGGAAATTGTGTTTTGTATAATTCCCAGTTCGTTTTTCCGTCATAGGTTAAAAGTTTTATTGGCCCTGTAAAAGCAGTCACAGGCACTGGAGAAGCAAGCGCAGGTTCTGGAAAGGCAGACACAGACATACTCTTGTTTTTGTTCTCATTTCCGTCAGATAAATGTTTCTTCTCAAGATCTTCCATTCGCTGTGATATAAGGCTAAAATTTTCAGCCACTCCTTCGATTCTTTCCTCAACTTGTTCTCTAATTCTTTCTTCAAATTGTTCTACTTTCTTCTCTATCTTCTCTTCAACTACTGCAAACTTTTCTTCAATTATTGCAATCTTTTCTTCAACTTTCAATGCAATTTTCTCTTCCACGGTATCCATTTTCTTTTGTAAAGTATTTCTCAGATCTTGACATTTCTGTACATTTTCAAGACTTTTCTGCATTTCTAGCTAGCCTTTCTCCATTCTCTCCTTAGTCTCTTCTTGGCCTTTCACCATTTTCTCCCTCAACTCATTTTTAGCCGTTTCTTTGCTGTTTTTCATAGCATTGATGGCTTCCAACAGAGCCTTTAGTTGCTCATCCATCGGTCTTGTTATTGGCATAAAGCCCCACCTCTGACACCAAACTGTTACGTAGATACCGAGGGTCGAGGATTTTATGCAAAAACAATCACAAAGAAAAAAAATAATCAGTTCTTTAAGAGCGATGCGAATTTATTATCGAAAATCCAATCCTTTCAATACAGGATTCATCGGTAATATTCACAGGGTAAATATTCGAAGGTCTTCACACCTTCAACAGCAATCAAACACAATAACAGTGTTTAAAAAATACACGTAAGTAAAGATTATTCCCAAGCAGAGCTGAGCTAATCGCTAGTCAAAACACCCTCACTACTCGCTGGCTCAATCAAGACTCATCCCCGTACCGGCGCGCATCCTTTTTATACGCGTGACAGAAACTTCTAGAAATATAACCGCTCGTGTCATTGAACGTGACACTAGTGGAGAGATCTATTACTTTCTAGAAGATTACAGAGGGGGTTCCGAACTACCCAACATGGTCGCCAATGACGCCAAAATGGTCGCCCAAAATGATGCCAACTTGGCTCTACCGCCAAGTTCTCATTGAATTGTCGTTATATCGTAAGGGTCGGCACTGCTTGTGAAAAGTACAATTTTAACATGAAATAAATGTAACAAAGTAATATAAATGCATTAAACACTCAAATACAAATTATTTACACTATTTACACAAAATTCGTAACACTATATATGTTACCAGGATAGTATGAAATCCAGTATTCCATAGAATGCCTGGGCATTGTATAGAATGCCTAAAACTAGCCGGCAATGTATGAAATGATTCTTATTTCACGTATTGCCTAAGGCATTCTATAGAGTGCCTAATGAGAAATCGGCAAAGTGTGAAATACTTCTCCAATTCGTTTCGAATATTGTTTATTCAGTTGCACATTTGGGTTTGTTCGAGAGTGTTAAAATACTCAATTTTACATATACTTGTTTAACAAAAATTGGTTTTTTCCTGTACTGCATGAAAGTGAAAAAGCAAGCTTTATTGTTGGAGAAGGACTCGTGATCTATAGCAGGGGTAGGCAACCTATGGCATACGGTACAATTATCAGTGCCACTCAGCACTAATCAACAAACTGGTCAATTTTTGAATGGATGCAATTTCATAAATTTGTAATTTACCTCATTTGACAAACATCTCCAGAATTATGGGTAATTAAGGAATTATGAAAAAATATGAGATAACTCTAAAGGTAAATTTAGAGCTTTTTTTGTAAATTATTGAATGCCATAACTGGAGATATTTAATTGTTTGAAGAGAGAAAATTGCATATAAATTCTGCTTTTCCGCTTGTAGTTCTACATATCTAAGTAAAATATCTTTCCTCATATGAAAAATATTTCGAGACCGTAAAGAAATTGTTTAACAAGTTAATGCTCGGAATCAGTGTCAAAGGGAAAGTCACAAATTATAACACATTTTTTGCGATATGAAAGTAGAGTGAAGCAGTGCTAGGTTAACATTAAAAATTTCATTTATCATCCTATTTAACTGTAATGAAGGGAAATACTTATATTTTACGTTGTCTATTTTTTATTTTAATAAATATATTTAAAAAACATAATATATGTACAATTTCAAGTTTTTTAAAAATGTTTTGTTCAAGAAATAGTTATATTTTATGCTGTTTATTTTTATGTTAAGAAATATTTTTAATTAATGCAAAATTAATGTGTGATAAAGCTGTAAATTTATATAATTGAACTCTATTCCCGAAGAACTTGGTTAGAAGTAAAGATATTTCTGAACATGAAATTCCTTTTCTGTCAGTTGTAATTCCTCATTCCAATGGAAGCAGCGATGAATTCGTTAAATGTATGTATTAAACAAAAAAGATAAATTAGAATGGTCTTTGCGCGAAAAATGTAATGAAATATAATTCAAAATATCATTCAAGCCTACCATGTTGCAGCAAGTAGGTTAATTTTAAGTTCTTATTTTTTTATACTTTATTTGAAAATTTTGTTTTCCTCAATGAAAGAAAGACATAAATTTTGCTTTTGGTACAACTTTCTTTTTCCTTTATGTATTTTGAATAATTTTTTAATGGCACTTTCATTATTTTGTCAGAATAAAACATTTGTATTTTTTAGAAATGTACGTCATTGATATAATAGCCTTATCTTGATCTTATTTCATTTCATACTTTGCCTAAACAGCTTTGGTCATTCCATTGAATGCCTAGGCAAAGTATGAAATAGTTTTCATATTTCATACTTTGCCTAAAAACGCCCGGCATTCTATACAATGCCTAGACATTAAATATAATGCCGGAATTTCATACTTTGCCGGTAACATTATATACATCAGGGGTGTTTGTGGGACCCCAAAAAATCCCCTGGAACTTTTACGGACTTACTACCGACATTTTGGAGTTTCGAGAAGGGGAGAAACGAAAAATTACAATTATGAAGTATTGAATGACCTAATTATATAAAAGTTCAATGAATTACTTTTTTTGCAAAATTAATAACCATAAATTTTCAAACATATAAACTACTGCATTTTATGTAAATATTTACACAGCAAACAAAATTACCCTGATCAAAATAAATAATTCATTATTATTCCTACTTCCTTTTGAACGACGATTCCCGGAATTTCCGGGAACCAAAGTTCAAAATCCCCGGAATTCCGGGGTTTCCCCGGAGCACAAACACCCCTAATACATATTGAGCTGTTATTAATAAAACAAGTATTTACGATTACGTAACGATTAAAATGTAATTTGATGACCCACAAAATGAGTGAAACAAATAACTGATTTAATAAAAATCTTATCAATGAATATTCAGTGCACAAGATATCTAAAATTGTAAATAAACGTTGTATTTTGTAGAATAGAAAACTAAATACGAAAATAAGCATTTCCTACTACTGCTGTATTGCACAAGGAACTGGAATCGATTGATTCCTCCGTCCTCTATCTTTTATTGTGGTTGGCTTGGTGTTGCGACTTGGTATTTGATGGTGGGTGGGGTTTCAGAAAAAGGATCCAATGGGGTGGAAGATGGCTGGCCTGGAGAACCGAGTCAACCAATGAGATGGATGATGGGAGTGAGCATGGATTCAGAAAAGACTAACAGATTTTAGGAATATTCAATGGTGATGAAAAAATTACCTATAGTATTGAATTAAAGAGAGAAAATAATTAAAAGTTAAGAGGAAAAAATTTTGTTATAAGAGTGGAAATTAAATATCTTTCTCGTCTATCAAAGCTTCGATAAGTTGATAGGATTTTGAGTGATCATCTTCAGCACTTTTGAGGTTTTTAAGTAATTGTAAAATTTCAGGGGATCTTTTAAGAATTTTAGAAATTATGCTAATTAGCTCAATTACTTGAGCTAGATCTGAGTTATTGTCTAGAATGATTCCGTGAATTCCCTTGCTAGAGTTTTTACATTCACATTGCTGAATTTTTCCTGAAGCATTAGGGGTAGGAATAGGGGGGAGTCACGTCCGCTAACTACGTTAGCGTAGGTAATTCCTTCTTTACATTTATTAATTTTAGTTTTTGAAATCATAGGAAGGGTCGCGCCCTTTTTAGGTTTAGGGAAAAGAGGACATTTTGTATAACAGGCCGAATGGCCATGTTCCTTACAATTTATACAAAAGGGGTTTTCCTGCCTCTCCTTAATTGGGCACTGCTTGGTTGGATGTTCCTTGCCGCATTTAAGACATCTTGGCTTTAAACGGCATTCACTGGCCGTGTGGAAAAAATTGTTGCAATTGTAGCATTGAGTGATTCCTCGAACGAGGAAACCCTCAACGCGAACTTGTAGGTAACCGAGGGTTTTAATATCGAAAATTTTTGAATTAGTGGCATTTCTCGGTAGGGTTATAAGAAAAAATGGGAGGGGGCCTCTGTGTTTTTTAGAGATTAATTGAGAAACTTTTTCGACAGTAAATCCTTCTTCCTCGAGGTCAGAAATGATTTCCTGGGTTTTAGTATAAATGGGGAGTCCTTTAATTACAACTTTAATGGGCTTATCAAGTTTAGGCTTAATACAGAAAAATTCGAAATCTTTATCGCTTTCTAGAAATTTTGTTAGATTATGTTTTTCTTCCACATCTTTAGAAAAGAGTTTAATGAATTTACCTGATGTTTTGTTAGTTGTTTCTGGGAATTTTTGATAGATAGCTTTAATTTGGTTTCTAAAATTTTTAGTAATTGTAAGATGAATAGGTTGAAGGGGCCTGGGATTGGGGATGTCTGCTATTTTAGCTTCTTTTTCTTCAATTACTTGGTTTTGATCTACAGTGAGATCTGAAAAATTATTTGCAATTGCGATTTGCTCGCTGTTTGAAGGAGAAGCAGGTCTTGCAGTTTTAGTGGGGAAGACAAAGTCCTCCACGGAATCCTTCTTAATTTTACGTTTTTTAAATTTCTTTTTAACATTAGTATTATCAATTTTAGTAGTTTTATTTTTAACATTATCAGGGGTTTTATTAACGTTTTTATCAGTTTTAGCCTTTTTATTAATATGAGAATTTTTATTTTTAATAGGGGCATTTACTTCCACTGGAGTAGTGGGGTTGCTATTATTACAGTACTGGCAGTTGAAAGTTAAGCATTCGGGGAGAGAATCACGCTCACTCACCAAAGCATCCAGTTTCACTTGATGTTCTGCAGCTGCAGCACTGGTGGTCTCCATTAGACTTGGGTTGGAGGTGTTAAATGTAGCTTGCAGTTCATGAAAAGTTTTTAGGCGCATCTTAACGGTAGCAATTCTACCCTTGAGTTTGAGTCTCTGGTAACATGGCGAATGGTTTTCATCATCATCTGGAGAATCAACTTCCATGGTAGTCAACCGTTTTTCGATCTGATTTTCTTAAAAAAAATAAGCATTTCAAATCACTTTAGTAAACGATTTTTATTCTGTATCAAAAAACTTACTCTTTCGATTTATAGTAATAACATTTTTGAAAGATCCAACTAAATAACTTATTCGTTATTTTTAAAATAATTTACTTATTTATTCGTAACATCTATTAAATGTACAATAGAAGAGCTGCTTCTTTTTTTTAATTTCCGTGTCATGAGTAATCGTATTATTTAAATTATTCAAGTGTCGTTTCGTTAGAAACCCGGGGCTTCAAAAAAAATCATAAACAATAATGTAAGCTCTTTCTGCTCGTAATCGTATTACTTACCACTTCAACTTTTTATTCAAAAATAATGAACCAATAAATTATTTAATTTCATTTAAACTAAATTTGTGCCATGTATTTAAAATTGCTATTTCGAAAGATGGTTACATATTTTTTTTTATGCTTTCGAGAAGAATCCAGCTTTAAACGTGCGAATACGTTCAAGTCCACTGCGAAAATGAATGATTGGTATCGTAGTCAAAGCAAGTGCCGATATTGGCGAGAAATTTGCTAAGCTCTGTAACCCTGCAGACTGTCATTCCCCTGTTTCTTTCCCTTCTCCTCTTCTAAAAAAGTGCTCTTTATTTAACGACTTCCATGCCGAAGTGACCGTATTGTACCGCAACATAAGGAATTTTCTCTTTGCAAGAGGAAGGTGGTCGGTTGAAAGGTTGAAGGTGGTGTTTTCATTTCCTCAAGTCTTAACAGGTTGTATCATTCTTTTTTTTATTTGGTTCCCTTTTCAGAGCAAGAGGGGTTTTTTTTCCTACTTTTGGTTCTGTTTTTTGGTAAATTTCCAATTTCTATTATTCTCTGGTTTTTTTATTTGAAAAAAGACTCAAGCTGAGTCGCTCTAGATTCATCGTCTCTGATGTTGAACAACCCTTAATCGATAATAGTTTAACAATGGAAGCAGGATTTTCAAAATTTTTCAGATCTTCTCTGAGGGACGCGGAAATTATTCTACCAGCTGGACAAAGAATTATATCCGAAATCAATATCTTGGTTGAAAATAGTCAAGGATCCTCTCATATTCCAAAGTCTAACCCACAGCTATTAAATGCAGAAATAAAGAAAAAAATTGCTCGTCATGAAAACATAAAAAGTATGTTTTTTACTCGTAATGGAAAGATAAGGTTCTCTACGCTAGATCCAGTATGTGCAGCACAAATACTCTCTCTTGAGAAAATTTCAAATGTGTCAGTTAAAACGAATATTCTTTGGGAGGGAATCCCGTCAAGATTCCTTACTTATGAAATACCACTCGATATATCTCTGAATGAGATAGCAAAAGAGCTACAAGAAACTAATAATTTTGAAATAATAGAGATGAGAAGATTTCTTAAAACTGGTTCACAGCAACAATTCTCACCAGTATTAATTACAATACTCGGGACAACTCTACCAGAAACTGTGGTTCATCAATCATCGAATTCAAAATTTTATCGATAAACCCAGACAATGTACAACATGTTTTAG
Organism: Trichonephila clavipes; assembly: GCA_019973935.1. NCBI lineage: Eukaryota > Metazoa > Arthropoda > Arachnida > Araneae > Nephilidae > Trichonephila > Trichonephila clavipes. The sequence goes on along the minus strand of BMAU01018589.1, from coordinate 20,541 downwards.
TTTTCTTCATTCTACTAGATTTTGCCAAAAAACTGCAATATGTATCAACTGTGGTGATTCACATTCTGGACAATGCTCTAATAACTCAAGATGCATAAATTGCAAAGGTGATCACCCAGCTAACTCATTAAATTGCCCCGAATATATAAAAGAAAAAAAGATATTACAATTGAAATGTGAGCAACATCTTACATTGGGAGAAGCGCGAAGAAGGTTCCAGGACTATAAAAGGACATCTTATTCTACAGTAATCCAGACTAATACAGTTAATCTAGATATGCAAGTCTATCTGGAAAAAAAAACTTGAAAACATGCTAACATCTTTTCAAGCAATATTAGAAAAGCAAACCACTTTAATTATGGAAGCTTTTCAAAAAACAATGGATTCTGTACTTTCTCATCTTAGCAAGATTTTTGAAATGGGGAAATCGAATCACTCCCCATTGCGGAAAAAACAGCTGTTGGTAATAAATCCACAATCCGTAAAACACGCGCTTCTAGTGAAAGCGACGCATCCAATAACATGGACAGGGGATAATTACGGAAGTAAGATGGGGGTTTTTGTAAATATGTTTCTTTTATTCGAGTTTTTGTTTTGGGGGCTAATTATTGTCTTCATTAGTTTGGTTTTCTTTCCTCAAAGGGAGGATAGTTTGTTCTAGTTAATTTTTTTTCTTCAGTATTTATGAATATAATTCAATGGAATTGTAGAGGCCTCAAAAATAAATTCATTTGGTTAAATATCCCTCCCTTTTCTGAAGCAGATATCTGGGTTTTCCAAGAAACTTTTTATCAATTCACGATAATATAAATCTTCCAAATAAAATCTTTTTTAGAAAAGATAGAGAAGCAGATCACAGGTGGTGGTTTATTAATTGCTGTTCCTTCCAATATTTCTGCACAACAGATTCCTATACAGATTCAACAAACCAGAGAATTAGAAATCCTCGCAATTAAAATACATGTTCGAAATATTTCATTTTGTATTGTAAATATTTACGCTCCACGGGGATTTAATATTATAATAATCAAATCTTTTCTCGAATCCCTGATGGCTCCTATGATTATTTTTGGTGATTTTAACCTTCATCACCCGATGTGGAGATCGGATCACATTTCAAGGTATAGTAATGAATTCGTTGAATGGATTACTGATTCTAATTTGGTTCTTAACACGACTGTTCCCACCTATAGAAGTTCAGCTGATGCAACATCATTGATAGATCTCAGTTTGTTCTTCAAGCATATCTGGATACTGCAATAGTTGTTTTACATTGCTCCTATGAAAGTGATCATAGTCCAATTATTACAGAGCTTTCTCTGCTCAATTCAAATAAACGAATTTTTTAAAAAGTAAACTGGCAAGCAGTTATGAACCAAACGCATTTTATTTTAAATAATCCTGAAGTTAATTCTGAGAATCTTTCTGATAAAATATCGCAAGTCATTACTAATAATATTAGGGAAATTAAAGTCTCTAATAGATCCTTCCCACCATGGTGGAATAGTACGTGTTATAAATTCTATAAGCTTAAAAAAATATTTAGGAAAAGAGCTATTAAAGAAATTTCATCTGAATTATGGATAAGATATAAACAATATGCGAGCAAGCTTAGATTCTACATTAAAAATGCCAAACGAATGTACTGGGACAAGATATGCAATAATATTTTTAATCCCAAGATGTTTTTTAATATTCTGAAAAAACTTTCCAAAGTTACTGACACGGATCAAAAACTTAATATTCTTCAGCTTAATAATAGGTTTATCACTCATCCTCAATTGCAAGCAGATATGTTCGTAGATTATTTTGCATCTGAAAATGCCTATCATGAACCGCTTCCTTTGGATTTTCTCTACGACAAAAATAACCTTCTTAATAAACCATTCCATATTCTTGAATTGCATAGTGCAATAAAAAAATCAAAAAAATACAACTCCTGGGGCGGATCATGTTACAGCAATTTTCTTTAAAAATCTTGATCAGGGTCAACAGGATGTAATTTTAAGATATTTCCAAAATTATTTGATAATGCAATCGTTCCAGATTCTTGGAAGCATGCGCGCGGCGCGCAATCCTACTCCCGATTCCAAAACCTTGTAAAGATAAAACTAAGATATCTTCCTACAGACCAATAGCTCTGACTTCTGTATTTTCAAAAACTTTTCAGAGAATTTTGGCTAATAGGATTTCTTACTATTTAACTAAAGAAAGAAAACTTCATCCCCAACATTATGGTTTCGTTCCTTTCAAAGATAGCAGAAGTGCTACTTATCTGGTACATAAAGCAATAATGAATGCAAAATTACAGAAATTTTTTTTTTGGAGGAATAAGTTTAGACATTAAAAGTGCATACGACTCTGTTTATGTTTATGGTCTTATTTATGAATGTTTACAAATTGGTATAGCAGGAAATATAGCAAATTGGATTCATAAATTTTTCACATCTCGATCCTTCCAAATAAAATGGAGGGGTTATTTTTCTCCCAAAAAGCTTGTTCCGCAAGGCCTAGCCCAAGGTAGTGTCCTATCTCCTATTTTATATATCCTCCCGTTGGTGAGGTGTGGTTAGTTAGGAGAGGGGGGTGCCAGCTCAGGTGTCGTCCACGTCACTTGACCATGGTTCAAAATTACGTGGTCCGTCGCCAAAAGCCCTCGTGTAGCTGAACAGTGCGACGTTAATATTCAATCAATCAATCAATCAATCAATCAACCTATTTTATATACTATTTACATGCATGATATTTTTGAAACCTTAGAATCGGAAGTTGAATGCCTGGTTTATGCTGACGACATTTTTATATTTTGCTCTCATAAATCCCTTGATGTTATTTGCAAAAAAATACAAAATACTCTGGAAAGAATTTTCCAATGGTGTAAATATTGGAAATTAAATTTAAGCCCAGAGAAATGTACAATAGCTGAATTATCCAATAAAAGAAATTATACTCTTCCTAATATTTTGTTGGCTGCATTTCCCCTACAATGGCAAATTTCTATTAAATATTTAGGAGTTTTTTTTCTAAACGTTGTCAAAATTTATATATTAAAAATCAACTAAGCAGTAAAGCCTTGAAAAGGATCAATGCACTAAAAGGTATGGCATATAAACATAATGGGACGAGATCAAGAGATCTCATTAATTTAGTCAATAACAGCATATGCAGTGTTTTTTATTATATTTGTCACAAAACAAATAAATGGTCTGAAAATCAATAAAAACCTTTTAATGTTATCCAAACAAAAGTTCTCCGAATAGCATTAGGTCTCCCTCAATGGACCCCAAATATTGTGCTACTAAAGTTGGCTGGTCAAGAGATTTTGTCAGATAAAATTAGAAGATTGGCAAACAAGTTCTTTATTACTCAGATCGCCAATAGTGATTTCTCTCCTATTGATTGTAACAGCCCAGATGAAATGAATATTAATGTTTTAGAAGGATAAAAATTATATCATTAGTGTGCTGCAAGATTTAACCCTCTGACTGGATGACCCGCTAATTGAATTTCACTTCGAAAACGATCTACTTTTCCAAAGCAAACTACTCCGAAAATGCTCCAATAAATTTCGCGAACTGCTTCAAAAACGAATGGCTGTTTAGTGCTTTCCCCTGTTAACGCCGCAGGAGGTCCCGATTGGTTTTGCAGGGAAAGATTTTATTGTTTTTCGGACTCTGTGTTCATCGAAACGGGAGGTTTCTCATTCACAGCTGTGGCCTAGGGCGAGGATTGTGAAATGTACATTTTCTACACTTCACGGCCCAAAAGAGTTCACCCAATTTATTGCAAATATATATTTCATATATTTGGAAAACTTGCTCAATTTCTGATCTAAAAACCAATTAGGTTTTAAGAAATTTTAATTTTCTGAGTTTTGATTATAAATTCGGTTTCATTTTAAACCATTTTTGCATTAATAGATTGAATTAATTCAAAATATTTTTTAACACAATCCAATATTTCGTGTGAAACGGCAATTAACTACAATTTTAGTTTCTAAAATCATTTCTGTTTGCTCATGTTTTTAAGTTTTTGAGTTTTCTCACATTTACTTAATTAAGATTGATTTAAAGACCAATATGTTTTTTGACACATAGTTTATATAATTTAAAAGCTCTTTACTTTGTTTTCATTATTTTTTTTTCCTTTTGAAAAATGCCATGACCAAAATGTACGCAGGCTATTGTGATAAATAATACTTGAAAGGGATGGAATATGACTGAAAATGGTAAATCTAAAATTCAGCTTTTTCAGGTAATATTACAATTAGACTACAGAATACAAATGTTGCAGAATGAATTAAATATTTCCCTCGTGTATCACAAACTACATTATAATAAATTTATTGTAGTTCTACATTGCAGTATTTGAAAGTCATGCTACAAAAACTTAAACTTGCTTAACTACCACGATGGGGAACTGAGAAAAAAAAATAGATATTGTTTACAAACTTGGTGATTTCTGGATTACGTTTGTATAACTACTAATTTCTATATAAATATTTTGCATTTAAAACTCTTGTGAATATATAAGATTCTGATAAAAGTGAATAATTGATCAAAAATTAACAATTGTTATCAATTTTATGTCTTAGAATATTTTGAATTAAAAAAGATATTTCAGTCATATTTATTTCAAGTAGAATTTTCATGTAGAGCATAAGTTGGATAGTAACAGATTGAAAAATTAAAGCTTTACAGGCAATGGAATTTTTTTTTATGCCATTACAAATTTGAAATATGTTTTTCTCAGATTTTTAATTTTGAAGATGAGAGTGTTTTCTAATCCCTAAGGCGTTTTTCCTGTTCAAGATAGAGTCTTTAAATATCTTGCAAATGTTCCCTTACATATGTTCCATAAAAGTTCATATGGATTTAGGTCTGAGAGCTCTAGTTATTTTTTAAAAATATCTTAATGTTAATATTTAAAAAAAGTTGGGTTTTTTCCAGGTTTAGCCATAAAAATAATTATTAAAATTCAACAAAAAGATATATTTTAAATTTTATACTTTTTGTTTCCAATAATCTAAGAAATATTAATCACTTACAATAATTAAAATTTTTTAATAATTTAACATTTTAGAAAAGTTTTAAAAATTTCAAAACTGTTCAATGCTTTAAAATTGTGAAATAATGGCTTGTCAAACCTACCTATTATTTTCAGAATCAATATAATAGTATAATTTGAATATAAAACAAAAATTAATTTTACTGTGACAAACTGTTTACGACTTCTACTCATATTGTAAAAAGAATGAAAGATAAATATATAACATAGTGGAAGTAAAAAACACATTCATATTTGGAACTGTTTAGCGTACTCGGATTAACTCAAGTGCACACGTCAAGGGTTTATATTGCATTCTAAGTCAACACGGTGGCTACTGACGAGCAACTACGTATATAATTTTGAACCGCGGTTAAGTGACGAGGAGGATACCTGAGCTGATAACTCCCCTTCCAAACTTCCACATCACACCAACGTGAGGACTTTTGACCTCGACGTGTTTAACGTGCATCAGCTCCTCTTCAACGCTAAACTTTTGTGGTACCAGGGCTCGAACACTGGACACGAGTTCATAACCACGACCATCAGGATACCGTGGTCGCAAAAGAAAATAGCAAGTTTGAAAGAAATGTAATGGAGAAGTATATTTGAAGAAATAACTTCAATACTTAACGAAAAACTAAAATATCAAAATTTATTTTAGGAATAATAGTGAATATAACTTCGTACACCTAAAACCACTTTACGCAGTGTATTTTGAAAGTGAACGTTTCCCCTTTTAGAGAAACTTACTACAATTATGTCAAATTCCCCTTTCGTTTTGCTCTAAGGGGATCCCCGAAACAACGTAATTTTTTTGATACACAAAATTACTTATGGTTGAATCTAATATAATTCCCTACAAAATGAATGAAAACTCTTTTTTATCATATAAATTGTGTTTGAATAGGAGATGGTTATTTAATAAGAACATTTAAAACGTGTCGGCAATCTATGGACCTGTGGCACGTGGTACAATTCTTAGTGGCACTCAGCACTACTCTACAAATTTGTCAATTCTTGAGTGGATGGAAGTTAATAATAGACCGTACTTGACAAACATCTTCTGAGTTATGGACATTTATGGAACTACAAAATAATCTGAAAGATAATTCTAAGGATAAATTTATATACAGCTATTTCGTAAATAATTGAGTGTTATTGCTAGGGGATTTAATGGTTGAAAAAAGAAAATTGCATGTACTCTTCTTTCCACTTATGATTCGGCATATCAAAGTAAAAAATCTTTCCTAATATGAAAAATATTTTGACTCCGCAAAGAAATTGTTTAACAACTGAATGCTCAGAATCGTGTCATGCATTATACACCTGGTTTTGCGATATGAAAGAAGAGTCGTGAAAGAGAGTTAATTCGCATTACAATTTTTATTTAACTGTAATGAAGGGAATCATTTATATTTCACTTTGTCTATTTCTTATTTAAGTAAATATGTTGGAAACATACATTTTTAATTTTTTTTATCTTTGTTGAAGAAATAGTAACATTTTATATTGTTTATTTTTATGTTAATAAATGTATTTTATTGATCCATAATTAATATAAAATATAAAACTGTAAATTTAAATAATTTACCTCTATTCTTTAAATCTGCAAATATTACCGTAAGAATCGAAGGATTTCAAAAATTTCCTACTATGTGGCACGCTGAATGATACTGACAGATCGGTTTGGCACGTGTTAGCTACACAGTTGCCGCCCTTGATTTAAAATGTTGGGTAAGATAACCATTATATTTTTAAAGTTTTATAAATATACAAAAGGAGAGTATTTTGTCAATACATGTTTTAAAAGGAGTAAAGTTTACGAGAACGAAATATAAAATTGCGTTAAAATTATTGGTACTCTATCAACCGTACTTATATATATATATATATATATATATGTGGTGGCCGCGGTAGCCGAGTGGTATAGGTATCGGATCGTGGCTTGCCTGGTCACGAGTTCGATCCCAGTACCACTAAAGACCCGCCGTGTAGGGCAGCGATGCACGTTAAATCTGTCGAGAGCTGAAACGTCCTCCCGTTGGTGTGGTGTGGTAGTTAGGAGAGGGGGTGCCAGCTCAGGTGTCGTCCACGTCACTTGACCATGGTTCAAAATTACGTGGTCCGTCGCCAAAAGCCCCTCGTGTAGCTGAACAGTGCGACGTTAATATTAAATCAATCAATCAATATATATATATGTGTGTGTGTGTGTGTGTGTGTGTGTGTGTATATTGCCGCACGCATAATTTGCTACAGGTCCCGATAGCCGAGTTGGCAGAGCGTTGGACTGAACTTCCTCAGGTCTCGGGTTCGAATCCCGGCAGATTTATCCAAAGACTGGAATTTTGTTCTCGTTTTTAATGTATTGTTTCTCTAGGTTCTAGATGTGAATCCAGATCATTCTTTATAGTGCATACTGGGTATTTCTCGAATATTCCGAAGTGTATAAAAGCAGAGTTCATCGCCAGTTGGGCATGTTTTTAGTCCAGTGTTGTATCGAGCTCCCAGCGTTAGAATAAATCTAATTGTTTGTTTAATTGAACTTTGTACTTCTTTCGAACTCCGTGACAAGTTTGGTGGAGGCGCGGGGTACAATTACGTCAAATGTGGATAATAGCGACAACCTTCGCAGGAGCCTCCGGTTAAGAGGATTATCCCCCGAATTCGGACTGTTAAAAGAAAATAGTAGGAAGAGGACAAAAATGTCGACCGAGCAAGAAGCCAAGCCCGCTGTAGTAACACCTTCGTTACAGCAATGGAGGAGCCCATCGACCTTCCGAGGAGCGCCTGGGGAAGACCCTCTCAAATGGCTTAAAGAGTACGATCGAGTAGCCAACTTTAACAAGTGGGATGACATGATGTGCCTGGCTAACGTTTATTTCTTTCTTGACGGTACTGCGAGACATTGGTATGTCAACAACGAAGACGCCTTAGATTCCTGGGAAGCGTTTAAAAATGGACTAAGTGGACTTTTCGGTGACCGTCAAAAATATACCAGAGAAGGGCAGAAGAACAACTAAAATGCCGAGCCCAGCGTTCAGGCGAGAGTACACAGTCCTACATACAAAGTGTATTAGGACTTTGCCAAGAGGTAAATCCTCTGATGAGAGAGAAGACGAAAAAGTGTCACACCTAATGAAAGGTGTTGCTGAGGATATTTATCAGGCCCTGTTGACGAGAGAAATCAACGACACAGCAAGTTTTATCAAATGGTGCAACTATATCGAAGATATGAAGCAGAAGAGAGTTGGTCGACCGAGATTTGAAAGGCTTCCAAACGTCGTACTGGTTGCATCCCTGACGGATGAGACTGATTTGGTCTCTCTTATTCGCACAATCGTACGAGAAGAAGTCCATCGACTAGTTAACCAGACGCAAGAATCTTTGGACTCCGATCCCCAATCCTTAGAAGAGATCGTTCAAGACGAAGTTGAAAGGGTTTTGGCCCCAGTGTCAACAAAACCTACAGAAACTAGACCACGACCAACATACGCCGCTGTAACCAGGAAATACAGAGCTCCTGTTCAGAAATTCCCACCTGAACCAAGAAAAACAGATGTGTGGAGAACGGCTGACAACAGACCTGTTTGTTTCCACTGCGGACGTCCTGGACATGTAATGCGCTACTGCCGAGAGAGAAAGGCTGTCTTTGACAACTCTCGAAACCGCCGACGGAACTTCGACGACGTTGGCACTGAAGAAGAAATACGCCGACCAAACTCTTCTCGCCGTTTTACGCCAAGTCCTACGAGAGGCCGATCCCCAATACGTCGTTACAGATCCCCGTCGCCATATCGCCGATCCAGTCAGTCGCCAGGCCGTAGGAGCGAGGAAAACTAAAGAGAGCGACCTTCCAAGGAGGTGAGGCCGCGTGTACTGGAAATCCTCCGTCGACCGCCAAGATGACTGGTAACCAACTAGACGTAATAATAGATAAGAAGCCGATACGTGCTCTAGTAGATTCTGGGGCATCGTTTTCTGTCATGTCCGATAATTATCGCCGATTTTTAAAGAAAGTTCTGTTTGCTGATGCCAAGAGCGTTATGCTGAAAGTTGCGGATGGAAATTTTGTTCGGCCGATAGGGAAATGTGTTTTACGTGTCCGTATAAACAATCGAGAACTGCCTTTTGAATTTATTGTTTTATCACATTGTAGCCATGACGTCATCCTAGGATGGGACTTTTTAGAGGCGTCTCAAGCCGTTATAGACTGTGGACAAAATGAACTTGTTCTAGAAGACATCTGTCGAGACTCCACAGCGCCTGACGCCTGGAATTTGTATGCCACCAGAGACTATACACTTAAGCCGCATTCTTTAACTAGAATAACAGTATCAGGATATCAAACCCGAGGAGACATAAATGTAGTTCTAGACGGCAGCAAACATTTGCTCTTCGAGAAAAATATTGCTACACCGTCCATGGTATCCACATATCGTAACGGAAAAAGTGATGTCTGGGTTACCAACCTGCAGTTCCGAAACCAAATCATCCCTAGAGGAATGTGCATAGGCCAAGCTGAACCACTAAATGAAGGGCATCTATGTGTTATTTCCGACACATCGGGTTGCTTGGATGACCAGCAAGAAACTTCGGAGTCACAGATGAATTGTTCGTTAATGATGTCACCCGAGTTAAGTGACGAACAGAGAAACAAGCTATCCGAACTACTCCGGAAATTTTCTGGGCTTTTCACGAAGACCGACAAGTCGACAGCCGCGAAGACGAATGTGAAACACAGGATTTTTACTGGTGATCATGCTCCAATCAACCAACGAGCCTACAGAGTCTCGCCGACTGAAAGACGCATCATTCATGAAGAGGTTCAGAAAATGCTTGATGAAGGTATCGTCCAACCCTCTGAAAGTCCTTGGTCATCACCCGTTGTGCTCGTAAGAAAAAAGACGGTAGTTGGCGTTTTTGCGTCGATTATCGCAAGCTGAATAGCGTCACGAAAAAAGACGTTTATCCTCTGCCTCGTATTGACGATACGCTCGACTGTCTGAAAGGTGCCAAGTTCTTTTTCTTCCATGGATCTCCGATCTGGTTATTGGCAAATAGAAATAGACAAAGCGGATCGTGAAAAGACGGCATTTATTACCCCGAAGGCTTATACGTGTTTAAAGTCATGCCGTTTGGTCTCTGTAATGCACCTGCGACCTTCGAGAGAATGATGGACAATTTGCTACGCCATTTTAAATGGACTATGTGTCTTTGTTACCTAGATGACATAATAGTGTTCTCAGAAACTTTTGAAGACCATCTTATACGATTAAGACTTGTTCTAAAATGTCTTCAGGAAGCTGGTCTTAAATTAAATTCAAAGAAGTGTCTTTTTTGCTGCCCAAGAAGTAAAGATTCTAGGCCATCTTGTATCTAGTAATGGCGTTCGTCCCGATTCCGACAAAATAAAAGCCATAAGAAATTTTCCCACTCCAAACAATATACATGACATATGAAGTTTTCTTGGCCTTTGTTCATACTTTAGAAGATTTATTAAAGGTTTCTGTTATCTCGCCGAACCTTTGCAGTCGTTGCTGAAAAGTGGCGTGGAGTTTCATTGGGGTCCTGAAGAGGTGGAAGCATTTAACAGTCTTAAGAAAGCACTTACTTCTGATCCAGTATTGGGGATGTACGACGAAAGAGCTTCTACAGAAATCCATACTGATGCAAGCGGGTACGGTATCGGAGCTGTCCTAGTACAAATTCAGAATAATGTCGAGAAAGTTATAGCATACGCTTCTAGAACTCTGACAAAAGCCGAAAGGAATTATTCCACCACAGAAAGGGAATGTCTTGCCATCGTATGGGCTACCAACAAATTCCGGCCGTACATATTCGGAAAACACTTTACTGTTGTAACTGACCATCATTCCTTGTGCTGGCTCATGAATTTAAAGGATCCTTCAGGAAGGCTTGCCAGATGGGCCCTCCAAATTCAAGAGCATGATTTTGACGTAAAATATAAAACCGGTAAGAAGCATAGTGACGCCGACGCTCTTTCGAGAAATCCAGTGGAAGAGGAAACGGAGACACCAGACAGATTTTTAGCAGTCACGACGAGTATGAACCTTGCGATGGAACAGAAAAAAGATCAAGACCTTGCGAAATTAAAACTTTTGAGCAACTCATCCAAAAACGAAGAATTCAGATTCATCGACGGTATCCTTTGCAGGAAGAATTTTGATCCAGATGGAAAGTTGTGGTTACCAGTCATTCCTAAACATCTACGAGCAGACATACTAAGGCACTTTCATGACGCCCCCACCGCAGGACACCTTGGTTTCGCGAAAACTTATGACAGGATTCGCAAGAGATTTTACTGGCCGGGAATGTACCGAAATGTCGTTCGGTATGTCATGCATTGTCGGGAGTGCCAAAGGAGAAAATCCGTTCCTCAACGACCACCTGGACATTTAGTTCCCATCCCTCCAGCTATAGCTCCTTTCCATCGCATTGGAATTGATCTCCTTGGGAGATTTCCAAAGTCTGCTCATGGAAACAAATGGATAATAGTCTGCACGGATTACTCAACGCGATATGTAATAACAAAAGCCTTGCCGACAGCCGAAGTCGACGAAATAGCGAAGTTCTTACTTGAAGAAATTGTCCTCAGGCATGGAGCTCCTCGAGTAATTATCACAGATCGTGGAGCCGTCTTTCGATCCAGACTTGTTTCCTCTCGTCGACTTGTGTAACATTGATCATCGTTTCACAACGGCGTATCATCCCCAAACAAATGGACTGACGGAGCGCTTCAATAAGACCTTGGCCGACATGTTGTCAATGTATGTGGATGTAGAGCAGAAAAAATGGGATGATATTCTACCATTTGTAACCTTCGCTTATAATACCGCTAAACAAGAGACCACAGGTTTTACGCCGTTCTATTTACTTCATGGTCGTGAAGCGGAAACGACACTAGATACAATGCTACCATTCTGTTCTAACGATTTTGATGACAATAACATCACCAAGATAGCAGCCAGAGCCGAAGAATCACGACAGCTAGCCCGAGTGCACACTCTGAGAGCTCAAGACAAAGATCGTCGACGTTACGATTCCAAACACCAAATGGTATCCTACGCTCCCGGAGATCTCGTATGGATTTATACTCCAGTGAGAAAAGTCGGTCTCTCCGAGAAACTCTTAAGAAGGTATTTCGGACCGTATCAGGTGCTACGCCGTTTATCAGCCGTGACTTACGCAGTACAAGATTTTGATCCTGCTTCACGAAAAAGAAAACCAAGAGAAGTTGTCCATGTACTGCGTATGAAACCGTACCATGATCCCGCCGAGCAAATCGAAACCGAGGATATTCCTCCCAAAGAATCATACAAAGGACCCATCACTCGTTCCAGAATAAAGACACTTGAACAAAGTGACAGCGGGGCGCTGTCTTCTTTTTCGAGGGGAGCAATGCCGCACGCATAATTTGCTACAGGTCCCGATAGCCGAGTTGGCAGAGCGTTGGACTGAACTTCCTCAGGTCTCGCGTTCGAATCCCGGCCCCGGCAGATTTATCCAAAGACTGGAATTTTGTTCTCGTTTTTAATGTATTGTTTTTCTCTAGGTTCTAGATGAATCCAGATCATTCTTTATAGTGCATACTGGGTATTTCTCGAATATTCCGAAGTGTATAAAAGCAGAGTTCATCGCCAGTTGGGCATGTTCTCAGTCCAGTGTTGTATCGAGCTCCCAGCATTAGAATAAATCTAATTGTTTGTTTAATTGAACTGTGTACTTCTTTCGAACTCCGTGACAATATATATATATATATATAAAAAGTACGTCGATAGAGTACCGTAGTTACTGCCAACTCGTGACAATGAATTGGAAATTAAGTTCACAACTCATTGTTATTAAAATATATAAAATTTTACATGACTTATTTTTGTATTTGTTATTTTTATATTCCTTACTGAAAGCAAAAAATGGGAGTTCATTACCTGCCAAAACTGCAGAGGCCTGGTTGTTTACTCCACAAGCTCCTACCTTATGCTTACTCTGCCCTACTAAGTAAAAAGGCCGTCTTTTGCTCGTCAAGATCATGGAATTGCAGATATTGTTTTCCATATATTTTAAATAATAGTTTCCTAACTTCTACATCAGCCTTTTAATAGTCTACACGCCTGCAAAGAAGTCTGAATTCAAAACTATAAAAACTTATTATTCCCAACAATGTCATTTATACCTTTATTTTTTATAATCTATGAATGCGTTAAACTATTAATTTGTTATCGTGACTATTTAATATTAAATGCGAAAAAAAACGAATAAGTTTCAGACTGAAACTTAGATTGAATTTTTCAAAAATTGTCATCGATATTCTCATAACTTTTACATATTGTCATTTTAGCATATCACACATCTATCTTCTATGCAAAAATCTATTATAAGTTCATCAAATGTTTCAGCATATTTTTACTCATAACATGCAGTTTTCAACCACATTGTGAGGCCGCGGTAGCCTAATGGTCAAAGTAACGGACTCGTAGCTGGCGTGTCACGAGTTCGACCCCAGCACCACTGAAGATCCGCCGTGTAAGGGAGCGATGCTCAAGCGTCATCCTCGTCACTTGACCATGGTTTAAAATTACGAGGTCCGTCGCCAAGTGAGTGAATATTAACGTCGCACTGTTCAGCTACACGAGGGCATTTAGTGATGGACCTCGTAATTTTGAAAAATGGTCAAATGACGAGGGCGACACCTGAGCTGGAACCCCCTCTCCTTACTACCACACCACACCAACTAGAGGACACTTCAGCTCTCGATAGATTTAACGTGCATCGCTGCCCTACACGGCGGGTCTTTTGTGGCACTGGGCTCGAACTCGAGACATGCCAACCATGATTCGATACCTTGACCACCTGATACCCCGGCCACAGGACCGTCGCCAAAAGCCCTCAAGAAGTTGAGTAGAGATGAGAGAGAGTACGACTTTAATATCCCCTCACATAATTAAATTATATGAAATTTAAGGAATACTTGAAAAAATATTAGAAGTCGAATATATATATATATTAATCTAATGATAATTTTAAATATCCAAAGAATTTTTAGTATTTATTGTAAATACATGTTTTTCAACTGAGTATGTGAGACACGCATAAATATCTTTTTCGAAATTCCAATGCAGAATTTTAGTGGAGCTAATACAAAATTCCTAGTTTTGCATGGTTAAGATTATAAAAATGTCCAAATTTTAATAACCTTTTCTTTAGTCAACCACTAATGGAACATGAATGATGAGGGATTATGCATAAAAATATATTTTTTTAACTTCAATTTAAAAAGGATCTTTATATTTATTTATATGCGCAAATGTTAACTCTAAATTTGTCCAGATGCTTTTAAATACTCTTTATTTGAAGATTCAAGTTAAAAAATATATACTTGAAATTAAAATTCTCTTTGAATGAAATTAATGTTCAGACATTCAAAATTCAAATATAATTTGTTATCTGTACAATACAAAACAAGGGATTCTCTATGTGAGATGCCCTGAATATCTGGCTTTAAAATTATGAAAAACTAAAAGATTTAAATAGGGTTTTTTTTAACAATACATATAAATTTTTTGCAAATAATGTAATACAGAAGCTTAAAAATTATTCATGTTTAGAAGTGTCCGAAATTTTAAAAGATTTTAAATTTTGAACCTTTTTTTTTTTATCTTTTTGACACAACAAAATAATCATTTTTAAAAAAAATCCCTGAAAGTATTGATTAAAGTAAGAAAAATGAAACAGTAAATTATCCTCAATGTTTTAATATATAATTTGAATTTAAATACTACAGATATTTTTTTAAAACTTAGACATGCATTATAAAATTTTAATTCCATTTGAGAATTTTAAGGTAAGGAAAAAAATGATAATTCTCAAATCGTTGACTCGCTATTTGTGTACACTTTAGGTTGAAGATTTTAGGATTGCCACAGGAACCGGTCTCCCCGTGACCATAAAAAATTCCCCTCAATGCCCATTGTGTCTCCCCGACCGTCTCTAATTATCTTTCAAGATCGTAAACCTTTAAAGGGGAAAAAGAATTCGGAAAAATATCACCTTACCGGTTTTGAACACATTACTTGAAGGGGAAAAAGTCTGTTTGGTTCATTTTTGGTGAGTTCCCGGCCTTAAGAAAATGTCAGTGTGGTCCGTTTTCGAAGCCTCTCTAGTAGGGTGGAAAAAGCCGTGCTGTTCAGTTGGAGGGTTAAATATTGGTGGTGATCAAATTATTTCAATTCCCAGATTAATTACCTTTTTAGACCTTCCATGTAAAATTTATACCAATAGGTTTAAATTTCAAGATAAAAATCTACCGATTCCTGCAATAAGTGTTTTTTTTGATGAAACGGTCGAACGGGAATTTCAGAAGTTTTTCACTATAGCTACTGATGCTTCAAAAAATGACCAAATTACATCGATAGCAGGTATATAAAAAAAATCTTCATTTGCTTACAGGATCAACCATTATAACTCCATTTTTTCTGCAGAAACTTTGGCCCTTTGTCAAGCTTTAGATGATCTGGTGGAATCTAATGTAAATTTACTTGTTTTATCGGATAGTCTTTCGGTTCTTTCTGCACTTCAAAATTTCTCGATCAAATCCAATAAGGTAATTCATATGTATATGCTATCTAACTACGTTAACCAGTTAATTCTGCTTTGGACTCCGGGACACTCGAAAATTGTTTGGAATGAGCAGGCGGATAATCTCGCAACATCGGCCACGGAGTCCAATGTTTACATTGACTGGATTGCTTCAGACGACATTCATAAATATATATATCGAAATAGAATTCAAAAAATCAATGAAACATTTTACTCAAGCAAATATTTTGAAAAATTGGGAAATATTCCAACCATTGATATCATTTCAAAGTGGACAGAGAATCGAAGAGAAGAAATCTTAAGCACTCGAATCTTCAGTAAAATGATTATTACTCCAGGCCTTCTACATAGATTTAATTTACAGGATAATGCAATGTGTATTTAATGTAAACGTATAAATGATTTGGACCACATTATATTAAATTTTATTAGATATACTAAGCATATCGTAATAATCTCTGGTCTATTCTTCGTATTGATCCACATTCCACTATTACATTTAGAGATGTTTTGGAAAGGGCAATGAATAATAAATGAACTTTCAGAGTTTTTTTTAAAGGGAATGAAATTTTTCAATATCTACTAATCTATTAGGATTTCTCTTGTCTATTTTTTTAGGAATCATAGCCTGTGTTGCTCTATATTCCCTTCAACCTTTTTAATCAATCAATCAATCAATCAAACGCAACATAATTTTTCACTATTATTAAATGTTATTTCGATTTAGGATCGGAGGAAGGTGGTCGGTTGAAAGGTTGAAGGTGGTATATTCATTTCCTCAAGTCTTAAATGCTTGTATCATTCTTTTTTTATTTTTGGTTCCCTTTTCAGAGCAAGAGGGGTTTTTTTTCCTACTTTTGGTTTTGTTTTTTGGTAATTTTCCATTTTCTATTATTCTCTGGTTTTTTGATTTGAAAAAAGACTCAAGCTGAGTCGCTCTAGATTCATCGTCTCTGATGTTGAACAACCCTTAATCGATAAGTTTAACAATGGAAACAGGATTTT
Organism: Trichonephila clavipes; assembly: GCA_019973935.1. NCBI lineage: Eukaryota > Metazoa > Arthropoda > Arachnida > Araneae > Nephilidae > Trichonephila > Trichonephila clavipes. Next base: position 3,869 of record BMAU01018589.1, on the reverse strand, counting down.
CAAAATTTTTCAGATCTTCTCTGAGGGACGCGGAAATTGTTCTACCAGCTGGACAAAGAATTATATCCGAAATCAATATCTTGGTTGAAAATAGTCAAGGATCCTCTCAGATTCCAAAGTCTAACCTACAGCTTTTAAATGCAGAAATAAAGAAAAAAATTGCTCGTCATGAAAACATAAAAAGTATGTCTTTTACTCGTAATGGAAAGATAAGGTTCTCTACGCTAGACCCAGTATGTGCAGCACAAATACTCTCTCTTGAGAAAATTTCAAATGTGTCCGTTAAAACGAATATTCTTTGGGAGTGAATCACGTCAAGATTCCTTATTTATGAAATACCACTCGATATATCTCTGAATGAGGTAGCAAAAGAGCTACAAGAAACTAATAATTTTGAAATAATAGAGATGAGAAGATGTATTAAAACAGGTTCACAGCAACAATTCTCACCAGTATTAATTACAATACTCGGGACAACTCTACCAGAAACTGTGGTTCATCAATCATCGAATTCAAAATTTTATCGATAAACCCAGACAATGTACAACATGTTTTAGTTTTCTTCATTCTACTAGATTTTGCCAAAAAACTGCAATATGTATCAACTGTGGTGATTCACATTCTGGACAATGCTCTAATAACTCAAGATGCATAAATTGCAAAGGTGATCACCCAGCTAACTCATTAAATTGCCCCGAATATATAAAAGAAAAAAGATATTAGAATTGAAATGTGAGCAACATCTTACATTGGGAGAAGCGCGAAGAAGGTTCCGGGACAATAAAAGGACATCTTATTCTGCAGGAATCTAGACTAATACAGTTAATCTAGATATGCAAGACTATCTGGAAAAAAAACTTGAAAACATGCTAACATCTTTTCAAGCAATATTAGAAAAGCAAACCACTTTAATTATGGAAGCTTTTCAAAAAACAATGGAGTCTGTACTTTCTCACCTTAGCAAGATTTTTGAAATGGGGAAATAGAGTCACTCCCCATTGCGGAAAAAAAAAAGCTGTTGGTAATAAATCCTCAATCCGTAAAACACGCGCTTCTAGTGAAAGCGACGCATCCAATAACATGGACAGGGGATAATTACGGAAGTAAGATGGGTTTTTGTAAATATGTTTCTTTTATTCGAGTTTTTGTTTTGGGGGCTAATTATTGTCTTCATTAGTTTGGTTTTCTTTCCTCAAAGGGAGGATAGTTTGTTCTAGTTAATTTTTTTCTTCAGTATTTATGAATATAATTCAATGGAATTGTAGAGGCCTCAAAAATAAATTCATTTGTTTAAATATCCCTCCCTTTTCTGAAGCAGATATCTGGGTTTTCCAAGAAACTTTTTATCAATTCACGATAATATAAATCTTCCAAATAAAATCATTTTTAGAAAAGATAGAGAAGACAGATCAGGCGGTGGTTTATTAATTGCTGTTCCTTCCAATATTTCTGCGCACAACAGATTCCTATACAGATTCAACAAACCAGAGAATTAGAAATCCTCGCAATTAAAATACATGTTCGAAATATTTCATTTTATATTGTAAATATTTACGCTCCATGGGGATTTAATATTATAATAATCAAATCTTTTCTCGAATCCCTGATGGCTCCTATGATTATTTTTGGTGATTTTAACCTTCATCACCCGATGTGGAGATCGGATCACATTTCAAGGTATAGTAATGAATTCGTTGAATGGTTTACTGATTCTAATTTGGTTCTTCTTAACACGACTGTTCCCACCTATAGAAGTTCAGCTGATGCAACATCATTGATAGATCTCAGTTTGTTCTTCAAGCATATCTGGATACTGCAATAGTTGTTTTACATTGCTCCTATGAAAGTGATCATAGTCCAATTATTACAGAGCTTTCTCTGCTCAATTCAAAAAAACGAATTTTTTAAAAAGTAAACTGGCAAGCAGTTATGAACCAAACGCATTTTATTTTAAATAATCCTGAAGTTAATTCTGAGAATCTTTCTGATAAGATATCGCAAGTCATTGCTAATAATATTAGGGAAATAAAAGTATCGAATAGATCCTTCCTACCATGGTGGAATAGTACGTGTTATAAATTCTATAAGCTTAAAAAATATTTAGGAAAATAGCTATTAAAGAAATTTCATCTGAATTGTGGATCAGATATAAACAATATGCGAGCAAGCTTAGATTCTAAATTAAAAATGCCAAAAGAATGTACTGGGACAAGATATGCAATAATATTTCTCTCTAATTCCAAGATATTTTTTAATATTCTGAAAAAATTTTCCACACTTACTGACACGGTTCAAAAACTTAATATTCTTCAGCTTAATAATAGGCTTATCACTCATCCTCAATTGCAAGCAGATATGTTTGCAGATTATTTTGCATCTAAAAATGCCTATCATGAACCGCTTCCTTTGGATTTTCTCTACGACAAAAATAACCTTCTTAATAAACTATTCCATATTCTTGAATTGCAAAGTGCAATAAAAAATTCAAAAAATACAACTCCTGGGGCGGATCATGTTACAGCAATTTTCTTTAAAAATCTTGATCAGGGTCAACGGGATGTAATTTTAAGATATTTCCAAAAATTATTTGATAATGCAATCGTTCCAGATTCTTGGAAGCATGCGCAATCCTTCTCCCGATTCCGAAACCTTGTAAAGATAAAACTAAGATATCTTCCTACAGACCAATAGCTCTGACTTCTGTATTTACAAAAACTTTTGAGAGAATTTTGGCTAATAGGATTTCTTACTATTTAACTAAAGAAAGAAAACTTCATCCCCAACATTATGGTTTCGTTCCTTTCAAAGATAGCAGAAGTGCTACTTATCTGGTACATAAAGCAATAATGAGTGCAAAATTACAGAAATTTTTTTTTGTAGGAATAAGTTTAGACATTAAAAGTGCATACGACTCTGTTTATGTGGATGGTCTTATTTATAAATGTTTACAAATTGGTATAGCAGGAAATATAGCAAATTGGATTCACATAAATTTTTCACATCTCGATCCTTCCAAATAAAATGGAGGGGTTATTTTCTCCCAAAAAACTTGTTCCGCAAGGCCTAGCCCAAGGCAGTGTCCTATCTCCTATTTTATATACTATTTACATGCATGATATTGTTGAAACCTTAGAATCGGAAGTTGAATGCCTCGTTTATGCTGACGACATTTTTATATTTTGCTCTCATAAATCCCTTGCTGTTATTTGCAAAAAACTACAAAATACTCTGGAAAGAATTTTCAAGTGTTGTAAATATTGGAAAAATTAAATTTAAGCCGAGAGAAATGTACAATAGCTGAATTATCAAATAAAAGAAATTATACTCTTCCTAATATTTTGTTGGCTGGATTTCCCCTACAATTGTAAACTTCTTTTAAATATTTAGGAGTTTTTTTTCTAAACGTTGTCAAAATTTATATATTAAAAATCAACTAAGCAGTAAAGCCTTGAAAAGGATCAATGCACTAAAAGGTATGGCATATAAACACTATGGTCCGATATCAAGAGATCTCATTAGTTTAGTCAATAACAGCATATATATGCAGTGTTTTTTATTATATCTGTCACATAATAAATAAATGGTCTGAAAATCAATTAAAACCTTTTAATGTTATCCAAACAAAAGCCCTCTGAATAGCATTAGGTTTCCCTCAATGGACCCCAAATATTGTGCTACTAAAGTTGGCTGGTCAAGAGATTTTGTCAGATAAAATACTTTGCTAATAAAATCGCAGTTAAGGAAAATTTCATTTAAAAAGCCGAAGAACATTTGAAACACCTTTTCTTATAAATTTCCAGGAAGATGGCAGCACTATTTTAGGAGCTTAATATTAGAGTTCTTTTAAATAAATGTACAATATATAGATG